>OY755042.1:89215950-89518450 GCA_963576565.1 Aspidapion aeneum | reverse complement strand
CGCCGAACCAGCAAAACCGAACGAACGGTTGGTTACCTTATTACCTATTAACCGATAAAAAACCGTGACCGTTCCCCGCCGCGGATTCTGTACTGTCGAATTCGATAGCGACATGTCGCCCTCTCTTTTTATATTTTGCAATTAGCAGGCAACCAAACATAACGCTATGGAATTCTACAGTGCACATAATGCGGGCCCAGCGTACAGAAAATCATTGTTAAAGCGATTTTTGTTTTTCGTTTGCTTTGATGTGCCGCGGGTAGTGATGTAAATGGAAATATTTCCGTTGGAAATATTTCCATGGAAATGGAAATATTGGAAATATCCGAACGTGTCTCGGAAAGATTTAAGAAAATACTTAAATCTTGTCATTAACAATTCAAACGCGATGTTCATTAATATATCTTTCATATTTTCTAACCCTATAAGGATTAAACTTACAATAGAATAATTTTTACAAAGACATATAGTGAATGTACCGAGTTTGAGGATGCACCAACTTATTGGCAACATCGCATTTCTACGGAGAAGTCCCGAGATTGTAGGGAAGTCCCTTATCGACATAAATATTCGGTAGAAAATACTTTTATACATTAGAATACGTGTAAGTAAGTGTCGATGGTTAGTGAATTTTTAAAAAATTTTAAATTTGTTTAAAGAACCCTTTATTTGTGTTTATGTATAAGCCTTCTGTTTTTTCCGGTGTTTTGTTATAATTTTTATAAATAAATATTCCTTTTTTTTCTTATTTTTTTAATATTTCATGTATTTCCAATATTTCCATATATTTCCAATGTTTCAGGAAATATTTCCGGAAATATTTCCAAAAATATATTTCTGGAAATTTTACAACACTAGCCGCAGGATGAAGGCAACCGTTGGTTGTTATGACAACGTCACATGCTTTGGCAGGGCAAAGGATCAGGTGTTGCACAAGTGTACATTATTGAAATAGTATCCGGTGACCGACGTATTGTTTACATTCGGTTTTTATTTTAATTATTTTGCACAATGTTCCGTGTGTATAACATTTCACAGCAAATTACAACCCGTTTTCAATCTATAGCGGAGATCAATATCACAATATGAAACCCTACAGATTGAAGCATCTTCAAGGTAGCTTATAAGCTATTGTGCTTAACAGTGACCATTTCATCCATTACTTATTAAAACCTACCTGCGAAGTACCATGTTAGAGGAGATACTAAATTATTAAAATGTCTATCGAAAAAGAACTATTAAATGAATTAATGGTTTCACAGCCATTTTACGATGAAATTATAAATAAGTTCCCAAATTTAAAGGATAAACAAATTTGCCTCACATACAAGCATTAAAATTTAAATTAAGTTGCAAATGCATAATCGTAAACCTACTAACTACATAAGTTCTTGATAGAATAGGTATTAACATTATTAATATAATATTTTATTTTTATTTTTTATATGTGTGTATAAAAAATGGAGGGAGAGAAACCCTGCGTTGCCTATTGCGAGTCACGAGCCGCCACTGGTCTTACTATAGAAAGGAATGAGGGTTTTTTGAAAAGAGACTATTAAAAAGCAAATTAGACCAAAATTATGTTTACATAAATAAAAAACCCATAGACCCCCTTCCGTGACCCCTCTCATAATCTAGAATATAAAAAACCGTAGCTTAGAAACAGCTGTTACTTCTTTATTAATGAAAATACGAAATTAAATATCAAACTAGGAATATTTTCAACGTCCTTACAAAATGGTAAAATTAAAATGGAGGCCTTTTGGTTTAGAATTTAAAGACACTGCCAATTTAGAGGCACCTAAGCTACCACGATTAATGTATAATGTCTTGTTACCCTTATTTGGTCCGCGAAAATAACCCCCTATCCGCCACTCGGGAATGCGTCCAATTTTTAAACTTAAAAAAACTTGTCATTATCCTTTTTTATTTTGACCAAAATGATATAAGCTCTACTAGTTTATCTAAAAATTCCATGGAAATCGGTTTAGCGGTAGGAGCGATCGTAAGCCGGACAAACATACACAAACGGACAAACGTCTCGACGATATTGCTAAGATAGGTCAAAATACACACAAATAAAACATTTTTAGCGTTATCCCAAAAAAAAATTTTCGTCGAGAACAATACCTTCTCTACCCATTGCTGCACGGGCTAGGAAGGTAAATAAATGGATCCATGACGGATCTGATTAGCACATTTTAAGCGAAGCTATGATATATCAGCCTTGACAACAGTTTTTTGTAAATATCTTAAAAACTAAAGCTCTCACGAGATTTTTGGTTATAACATAAATTATTAAGCAATATGTAGTCTATTATATTCCGAAAACCGCATATTGATGCGATGCTCCTTAAAAAAGTTAGCATTTTTATAATTTTGTAATTGTCAAAAAACTGTCATTAACATTAATTTTAACCAAAATCTAATCAGCTCGTATTTTACCTAAAAATTTTATGAAAATCGGTTTAACGGTTTAGGACCTATCGTGCTATAGATTGAAAAAATACACACACGCACACATACACACACCATCACCCACACAGACAGACAGATAGACATCATGACGATATTGCTAAGATAGGTCAAAATACACCTAAGTAACACATTTTCGGATTATCTTCTCTAGCCATTGCTACGCGGGCTAGGAAGGTAAAAATTACTTAGAGTTACGTCTTTAATATATACGTCCTGTCCTGTATAAATAAAATTGTTTCCATTTTCGAGAAAGTGTCCAACAAATTTAGCTTAAAGGAGCCAAACCTTCAAAGTTAAAAGTGCAGAAAGACAAAGTTGTCTATTTATTTATATCGATATTTGCGGGTATACAGTGCTAAAAATGGCAGGCCAATATATCGAACAAATTGCTCACGCATGACGAACTTACGATCTTACGTGTTTTGTTCGTGGCCCCACAGCTAACCGCCACCGCATTGCTTTTATGGCCGCTTTATCATCAAACGGCTCTGGTTTTCTTATGAAATATTATTTGCTTCGCGCCTTTCTTTCCATAATTCTTTCGATGTATTATTTGGAAGTAAAAGTTTTAGCTTGATATTGTTTTCTTGTCGATCTATTTTCTCTTACTTGTGCCTATAAGTTCTATCTAGTCCAATCCCTAAAACTTTTCAGCAACAATATTTTGTTTTTCTAAATTTTGCCTATTTTGGATTGGGCCAATTTGTTGCTACTTTCAATTGTACTACTACTACTATGTCGGTTTAGAACGCTTTTCTATGTTATCCGACGCCGATTATCCACTTCATTCGATCCTGACAATCATCTTCTGTCAGGTTTTTTTTTACTCATTGATCTTTGGATCGACTGTTGCCATTCTAGTTTAGGACGCCCTATTGGTTGCCATTCTAGGACCTGCTTTGGTAGTCTTAAAGTCTTAAGCCTTTCGTTACCAGGAATTTTTTTGAAAGTTAATTTCGAATTTTAGATATTAGTTTGCTCGAACACGGTCCTTAATTTTTCTACTGGAACGGTATCGTATGCTTTTTGTAGGTCCACAAAGGTAACATGGCTCGTTATATTTCTGGCACTCCTTTTCTCAATTACTTGTTTAAGACAAAAAACATTATCACTACAAGATCTGCCTACACGAAACCCACTTTGCTCTTTTTCTTCTTGTTCGTGAAAATCATTTTCTATTAGATCTCTAAGAATCCTAGCGTACAATCTACTTAGAGTCCTGGTTAATGAAATTCCTCTGTAATTGTTGCAATCCAGCTTGCTTTATTTTTTATGTATTGCGGATATGAATGCAATTATCCAATCATCAGGTACTGGATGTCCGTTTATGCATTGATTGATTATATTTGTGAGATTTTCTAGTAGTTTCTCTGATGCATGTTTGAGCAATTCAACGTATATTCCCCCAGGTCTGCTAGCTTTTCCGGATTTAAGCTTTTTAATACTATTCTTTATCGTTTCTTTTTCGATGATTACTTCCTCTTCATGTACTTCTATGTCTCTCCTTTCAATTGTAACAACTACAAAATAAGGTGACTCATTCTCAAAACTTACCCTTTATACAAAAAATAAAAACGCTGCAGTGTCACCAGCGGCGAGGCATTCATGCAACCACCCTAGGTAATAGTTAAAAATCTTGAAAATAAATATTTTATTACTGTGAAATGATTTTTTTTTACCAACAGCAATATTTAATAGTAATTCCTAAAATAATACGATTTATACTGTCGGGGCTATGCGTTTATAACGACGATTTTATATAGCATGTTACGAGGGCTGTCTTTTATATTTTGCATATAGGAACATAGAGGGCGACACTGATCGAATGTCGTTACTAAAACCTAACCTCAATCTTTACCTAACCTAAATTCAAAACGCCATCGTCAGTGCGATACCTACATATAGTTTTATAGCTATAGTGATTTTTTAAAGTTAACAAATCAGTCGAAAAATGGAATTCAACCGAGAATATTTTTGGGCTATAATTTTTTACAATTTTCAAAAACAAGAATACCTTGCCAAGTTGATTTCCGTTTTCGGTAATGAAGCACCACATCTGTAGACAGTTTCTCATTGATATAGAGAATTCAAGCGTGGACAGATTAGCGGCTGTCACCCAGAAAAACATCGATGCTTAGGGCATGCTCATCACGGAAGATCGACACGTGATATATGGCGAGATTCAGGCTCAATTAGAGATTTCAAAGGCCTCAATTCGAAAATTTTGCAACAGGAATTACACAATAAAAGTAGAATATTTAACCGAACAAACCGTCGAATTGTTGGACCATCCTCCATAAGTCCCAACAATATCTTTTGGTAACAACTTAAAAAACGTCACGCGTCTCCACTTAGTGTCACAAATTGATGCAACAAGAATTTCACCCCCCCCCCCTAGGCATAGGCAGGGAACACTCTTTTAGCAGTGCAATAAAGAAACCGCCATTCATTTAGGGCCTAAAAAGAAAATTTAATTAAGCAAAAGCTGTTATCTTTTTTTCTAATTAAATTTTAAGATATAAAAACAATCACGCGACTATAAGTATGTTTATGATCGACTAGGGGCAACGCGATACTGTAAAACAGAGCAGAGGGGATAGACAGACGCCCTACCTTGCTCCTTGGGGGGTCGTGTCCCCAAAGTGCGTGCCTTACTCGCAAACGCATATTAAAATTCATACATTACCTCATTTAAATAAATTTTACCACGCCAGAGCAGTGTAATTTTCGGTATATAGGGAGAATCAACTACTAAAAATATTGGCCTATTTAATAGTTTATGTTTCGCTAGGTCTACTATCCCTTCTTTTGAATAAAAAGCAGAAGCTACAAAAAAACAAAGGAATTTCAAAGAGAAGTAGAAAGGCATGCGCTAGCCAAACACCGACCGACCGACACGGTTCAACAAACAACGGCTTAACAGCCTAAATGAGCACGAGATTTTGTGGAGAACCTAAATGTTCAAAAGAGTTTTTCATGGGGAGAATAGACAAGGGTTATCCAAGCAGATGACTAAAGTTACCACCCAATCAACTATCAAGTCGATGTCGACAAGAACATTAAAAATTATCAGCAGTTTTGTTAGGGAATGTACTGACGCACTTCAAAGACTTACCCAGAATAAAACAGCAGACATAGGCAGATAAACTGGCTAGTACCAAACAGTCTTCATAGGCAGGTGAAGACCGTAGAACGTATAAGTTTATTCGAGACAGCAAATAGGATGCAGACAGACGTAATTCGTAGCAGAACCAAATAAAGTCAAAACAGGATGATTTATGGAAGGAATTAAAACTACTTTATTGACAGAATAATTAACAAAAATAATTATCTAGGAAAGCACAGAATCTTGATGAGAAAGTTAAGAGGAATCCTGTGCCCTTATCTCTGAGGAAGAGTCGCAGTATCTTACAAGGTAGTGCGAGACAATGACGCCAAAAGTGTGAAGATTAACAACACTAGATAAGAGTGGATTGCAACTTACTGGACCTGGCAGGGTGCCTCAGCAAAGAGCTTCGGGTAAAACAAGCATCGAACCAGAAATATTATTAAAATAATTAAAAATATGAATTGAAGTATTATAAAAAAATATTTTATATCTTCGCACCACAGGCATTTTAATACTAATAAATAAGTTTATCAAAAGAAGAAATTAGCATGAATAAAAAGATCTAAATTCAAATAAATGAATGAAAAAAATAGCTATGGTCTGGTAATTCTTCTTTTAAATAATTGGTATGTGTAAAGACTCCACACATAATGAGTGTGATCCCCCTGTAGAAAAATAATTCAGAGCAGATTTATTACATTAATAGAAATAAAATAGAAACATGTCGTGCGGGCTGGAATTCACATAGCTATGACACACACATTAGCTAGGAAAATTCTCAAATTGCGTGTGTATGCGAAATCAGTGGAAAAAATCGCGATGTATCTCGCCAGTTTTTCGCACTAGTTTTTAGAAATGTTGGATAAGTCAAGATAACAATTTACATGTATAACTTTTATCGACCTGAAACAAGCATATGATTTTTTCCTCGCTTTCAGTTATGAGGAGCATTGTGGACTCTTCAGATAGAGAGAGCCAGAATCAAATATGTTATACATATAATAACCTTAAATGCGAATAAGCAAATCTTGGAAAGTAAAAATCTTATTAAGAAAATTCAAAATGGGATTTAAAAAAAAACTTGCTGCTAAATACCTGTTAGATTAGATTAACGACAAAACCAAATTTAGCCTTAATTATTACAAATTGCATTTTCTAGCACTTTGAGAGTACGAGAAATTACGTTATCTTTTACAACCCCTAATTTTATAGGCCTGTTATTTGTGAACTCATTGCTCCAGAATAAAAGATCCATCGCTACAGGGGACTGGGAGAAAGCTGTAGCTTTTTCCCCCTACCTTTTAATGCGTGGGAAGAAGCGCGATTTATTATTAATTAAGTATTTAGAGGTAATCCCGAAAAAGAAAGCTACAAGTGCAAGGAATGGAAGTATTTATTAGTAATACGGAGACCGATCTTATTCTGAATTTTGTTAATGACCAAGCAGCTCAAAATTTATATGGTCAAAAGGTATATGATAAAAATAAAAACTGGCACTAAGTAAAACCAATACTGTGTTGTTAAAACAAATGCAAGTTTTAAAGTGTGGACCAATGAGGATATGAATAAATCCAAAACCGAAAAGGATGGGATCTAGATCTCTCCAAAGAATTGAAAAAGGAAGCCTGAAAAGTTTGAACATGTTAAACAGATGCTTGAACACAGATGGTCGAAGAAGGCATTTAGATAGATTACAGTAGAAAGAAGTGGTAGGCTTAAATACCGTCGATAAAGAGGTCCGTGTTGCAGATATTAAGTTTTACCCCTTCACTCAGGCCCGTAAACAGACCGGATAAGATGGGATATCTTATAAAGGCAGAATTTGTTGCACACTCCCTCAGTCGGTAGGCTATTCTAGGGGTCAAAAGGACCGAGTAAAAAACCCGGTCTTGGTTCTAAACGTCGCCCAGGACCCGAGCGATTATACGTTAGGATCTGGCGGCCTTACTGTCAGAGTTAATTCAAGTAATTGAGAAATGGAAAGCCAGAAATATAGAGACTCATGTTACCTTTATGGACCTACAAAAAACATATACCGTTCCAGCAAAAGAGCATGGACAGTGTTAGAGCAAATAAAACTATATAAAGGGTCAAAATCTAAAATTAAAATTGGAAATCGCCTTTCAAAAGAATTCCTGGTAACGAGTTTAAAACAGAAATGCTGTATCTCTCCAACTCTTTTTAAAATATATATCGCAATAGCTCTAAAAAACTGGAAACTTAAAGTACACGGCATGGGAATACAAACTTAACGACCAATTTACCATACACACATTACAGTATGCTGAAAAACAAGTAATTGTAGCTATTAATAGAGAAGATATGGAGTATATGATGAGAAAGTTAACGGAAGAATACCAAAAGTGGGGGTTAACAGTAAACATAGACAAGAGACTGTACTTATGTATTGAAAACGAATGAAGTAAGTCAGAACTAGACGATGGACAAACAATATCTCCATGTAATGAGTATGTATACTTGGGTGTCACATTTGATAAGACAGGAACAGACTGTAAAGAACTGGAAAAAATTATTGTAAAAGCAAAAAAGATTATTGGATGTTTTACCAGTATTTTTTGACACAGAGAGATAAAAATAAATGGCAAATTTAATATATATATATAAAACGATGGGGAAAAGCAAGCTGTTGTAAGGAATAGAGACTTGTCGCGTAACAGACAAATAGAGAACAAAAATGTTAAGTGTCGAAATGGATGCAATAAAAAGATTAATGAGAATATCTAGAACAGATCATATAAGAAATGAGACCATGAAATAAATAATGGGAATCGAGGGAAGCATAACGGATGCCATCACTAAAAGACCAAAGCAGGTCCTAGAATAGCAACCAATAGGGCGCAGAAAAAGAAGGCGTCCTAAACGGGAATGGCAACAGTCAATCCAAAGATCAATGAGTCAAAAAAACCTGACAGAAGATGATTGTCTGTATCGAAGGAGGTGAAGAATAGGCGTCGGACAACGTAGAAAAACGTTCTAAACCGATATAGTAGTAGTTAAAAAATAATAATGTGGGTTTTGACAGACAACTTAAATTTAATTAAATAATTAGTTAAACGTAATTCTAAGGCAAATCTGGACACACTTTATTTTGTTGCGCTGTAGGTAAAGTAAATACTATAAATCTATAAGTGAACTGCTTTGTCACAGACTCTGCTCTAATAATTTCTATAAAGCAAGTGCGAACAGGATCAAAACAAAAATTTATGACTTAAAAACAATCACTAAATTAAAAATTAATATTAAAAGAACGACTCTGATCACTTCAAACAATGTTTTTGCTATTCATTAGTTCAAGCTAACTCTAGCCAAAACTTTATGCCAGTATATCAAGCTCTTTGAGCATGCATGAGCAGTCATGCCAAATTGTTTTCGTTTATTTTTAATGTTACCTTTATTTTTGAGCAAAAATGCTTATAGGGCCAAACATTCTCCAACCTTTAGCGAAAAGATAATAGAGTTACTTCGTTCGGACTTCAAAGGGATGAAACTTTCAACATTTGCAAAAGGCAAGCAAGCGATTAGGAGAGTATAATACTTCATAAACATATAATAAGACAAAGTATTGTTATTTTAAAAAAATTGTGGAAAGCTAGTGTTGTCGCCGAAACGGGAGATTCTCGCCTCTGGTCTCGTCTCGCCCTCTCTCGGCGAGACGAGAGAGATATTTTCTCTCGAATAAGAGCTTGAGACGAGACGAGAAAAGGACCCTCTCTCGTCGAGAGATTCTTGTTTCTCTCGTACTTTCGAGCAGAAAAGGTTGGTTTTATAAATTTGTATGATTGACCATCTGTTCCTATTGACCTAATGTAGAGTTAAACTGATATTTATGTACTGTTTTTTTTTTAAATAAAAGTTATGCAAAAATTGTCATATTGTATTCCTTCCTTGACAATATGTATTGTGGCTTACTTTTCGTTTACTTGAAATCAGATGGAGAAAATCCAAAAGTGTAATTAAATTGAACTGTTACTGTTGATATTAATGTACTGAACATTTTTTTTCGGATTATTCATAAGCGGGAAATTTTAATTTTCTATTCTAGCTTTTGGCGTGAATTTCTGTTATTTAGAAATCTGTTGATTTAAAAAAAATGTTTTTGGACGATTCTTTAGAGAGCTAAAATTCTGAAAATCAAATAATTTTCTTGCGGAAATTAGTTTGTTTTTATTTTGAAACATATGGAAAATTCAGATGAAAAATCTGCTAGTTAAAAAAAGTATAAAGGTTTCTGTATTGTGCGTTTATTTCAAAAACACATAGAAATTTCTTGCAAAGATATGTTTTTCCCTGAAAAATTACGAAAAATTAAGATTAAAAGAAAGTTATTTTAAAAAAAACGTTTTGGTTAGTTTTGAGAAAAACACATTTCCGCAAGGAAAATTTTGGTTTGCAGAGTCTGAAAATTCAATATAGATCTTCAAGACCCAAGTATTTTAAATAATAGATTTATTGCTTTATTTTTAAAGATTTATATTATTGGCAAAACACAAAACAATTTTTTATCAACGAACACTTGGGATTTTAGGTACAGTTTTAAATAAATATAGCGATGCAAAACTTTTTCACAGATTTAATTTTATCGACACCAACAGTACATGTATCCCAGAATGGACACTTTCTTTTGGAAAAAAATAAATACCATAAATAATACCTTGAAAAAACACTTTTACACAGGGTGTCTCAAAAACTTTTTATAGCTGATATAAATCACGAGAGACGAGACAAGACGAGAAAAAGGCTCTCTCGAGCGATAGATGGGTCCTGTCGTCGAGACGAGAGACTCATTTTATCTCTAATAACGAGACGAGACGAGAGAAGGCTTTCTCTCGGCTTGTGTCATCTCGCGGCAACACTATAAAAAGCATAATACAAGGTGACCATCAGTTTTTGGTCGGTACCGTGCTAGCTTTTTGAGTTGGGGAATTCGTTATGGTTATCACTGAAACTGCGCCGTAGTAACTTGCAATTCCTTTATATTTAATAAATATAACGAAGTCCGTTAGTTAAAGAAACGTTTCTTTATTGTTATCGTTATTTTGCTTAGCAAACCAATAATATTTTTTCTGGTTTTACCCAATTCTCGTCTGAGGTTTTGAACAAATTTTAAGGTTAATTTTAGGATTAGTTTGCGGCCCTCCAGGCTTTTGCCAATCAAGGACCAACTTAATAATGCGTCTCTTTGACTGACAAATACAGACAATAACACTGACAAATAACAAGTGATTTTTAGGGCGTTTCAAAAAATAACCATAAAAACTGTCAAATTTTAAGTTATTTAGAATTTCCCTGTTATGCTTGTAAGTATATCAATTTTTAAAACAATACTTTTGTAAGGGCTATCTATACCCGTAAAAGATAGCATAACAAAGGCCATAAGAAAAAGTACGCGCAATAAAGATCAAAGAAACAAAAGATAAACAAAAGATGCCGTAAATATATACCTACCAGCATTTTACTCGGTTTTTCAGTGTTTCTTTACAAAAGTAACATGAATCCATGCGTATATAAAATCTTCATAAAAATAAATATACCTATAAAATCATGTTTTCGACCAAATGCATCTTGTATTTCAAGTGAAATTGACCAATTAAATCTTTCTACATATACTACTACTATGTCGGTATAGAACTTTCTTCTAAATTGTCCGACGCCTATTCTCTACCTCCTTCGACCTGACGATCATCTTCTGTCAGATTTTTTTGACTCATTGACCTTTGGATTGACTGGTGCCATTCCAGTTTAGGACGCCCTCTTTTTCTGCGCACTTTTGGTTGCCATTCTAGGTGCCATTTTTGGTATGATCTGTTTAAGATATTCTCATTGATTTTCTTATTTCATCCATTTCGACACCCATTTTTGTGTTGTATTTTTTTGTTACGCGACAAATGTCTATTCCATACAACAGCGTGCTTTTCACCACTGTTTCATATATGTTAAATTTTACATTCTTTTATTTCTCTTTGCTCCATAAAATACTGTTAAGACATCCAATAACCTTTTTGCTATTACTATTCTTTTTTCCAGTTCTCTACACTATGTTCCTGTCTTATCAAATGTGATATTTAAGTATACATACTTATTGCATGGAGATATTGTTTGTTCATTTCCATTGTGATTCGTTTTCAATACAAAGGTACTGTGTCTTGTTCACGTTCACTGTTAACCCTCACTTTTGGTATTCTTCTGTTAACTTTCTCATCATATACTCCATGTCTTTTATCGTTAGCTGTAATTAGCTGTAATTACTTGGTCGACAGCAAACTGTAGTGTGTACATGGTAAATCGGTCGTTAAGTTGTATTCCTACTCCGTTTATTTTACGTTTCCAGTTTTTTAGAGCTACTGCGATATATATTTTAAAAAGAATTAGAGATATACAACATACCTATCTTAAGCTTTTCGTTACTTGAATTCCTTTGAAAGGCGATTTTCAAATTTAATTTTACATTTTAAACTTTTCCATAGTTCTTTTATCGCTTTTATGTATGTTTAATTGATATAAGTTTGCTCTTACACTCTCCATAATTTTTTTATTGGAACGGTATCATATGCTTTGTATAGGTCCACAAAGGTAACATGAGCATCTATATTTCTGGCATTTATTAATATATGTTACTTATCGTGGATATAATAAATTAATATTGGATTCCTATAACATATATTAATATATTTATCTTTTTTTTTCGGTCTATGCTGTCAAATATCAAATTCAAGAGTACAAAATAAACGCAAAACCAAACAATACAACATGTTCGTAACACATTTAAAATAGTAAAAAAAAACAATAAAAAAATACATAGGTAATATACAGTCGTTTATTCAATATGGTGCGTAAAACGGCGAAAATATGCGTCCGCGAATATACGAGTTGAAGAGATTTGAGTGTTTTTACGTGACGCCTATATTTTTCGTCAAAAGCACATTTCCCATCAATTTATTTCGGTAATAATCTTTTTTTAGAAAGCCTTTTGAGCGCGAATGTGTTGGTTATAGGCATGAGTGTAAAGTACACAATGGAAAAACTAAGTACTCATTTTTTTTATTAGTTTTTTTTTTGGAATACAATTTAAGGTACAAACAGCCGGCGCCGGTGGTATCAAGTAACTATAGTAGGGGAGGCCGTGAAATTTTTTTGAACTTATTTTCTTACTCAGAAAACATTAAAAGAATTATTCAGTGAGCAATTCTAAGAGAAACTGTCTATATAAACCCTTCCTATTTATTATCCGATGGGTTTAGTCGCAAAATGCACAAGAACATATGACTTGCTATACTTAAGCTAAGTTTAAAAAATAGTATGACTTATCTCTAAATATGGGAAATATCTCTGGCAAAATTGTCAAAAAATTGAGATATTTCCTGTACTTAGAGATAAGTCATACTATTTTTTTTATACTTAGTTTAAGTATAGCTTTTACAAATAAACATACAGTGAAACCTCCTATAAGCGGACACTCACGGTTTCGTCGATTTTGTCCGCTTATTGGAGGTGTCCGCTTATGACAGGGAACTGCGAAATTTTAATATATATTTATTAACAATTTTCGCGGCTTGAGTTTTTACGATTATAAATTTTTCAGCGATCTTTCGAGCTCATAAATGTTCCTTCTCCGAAACGTTAACAACTTCCATTTTTTCACGTAAACTAAGAAGTTTTTTGCTAGGCGCCATTTCAAAGAGATCTATTATTACCCAACTGAACAATAAAAATAAAACACTGCGGTCCTGCAGTATAAAATATGTTGTAAGTACGACAAAAGTATTTAGTCTCCGAATTAAAATGGAAAGAAGTAATTTACCAATTGCAGAGTGCGTTGTTGTCAACATACTACATAATATTTATGTCCATGTCGTGCAGCGCTTCGTCCCGTTGTCAGTGGTTCGCGTCCGGTTAAGGGAGGTTTCAGAATTTTTTAACGAAAAAACATTGTCCGCGTCCGGTTATTAGAGTGTCCGGTTATAGGAGTGAATTTTACATGTAAAGGAATTGGGAAAAGCTTGGTTCCAACAAATTTGTCCCTTTAAAGGGAGTGTCCGTTTAATAGAGGTGTCCACAAGCAGAGGTTTCACTGTATATGAAAAACTAAGAAAAAAAGTTCCTCGAATTTATAACTTTTACAGTATACATTAATTTTAAGCCCATTAACAAAGTTCATGGATTTAATATACACAAACATTAATATAATTTCATATTATTACTGTTCGTATCCATCCAATGTATTTTGTTCATGGGCAGAAAAACAATATATAATTGATTGATTTTACGTACCGTTTTCATTCAGTGATATCTTCGATAATACCGAGTCAAACATAAACCTCAAGGCCGTACCCACGGGAGGGAGATCAATCCCCACCCCTGAAATTTTTAAGGCTTAAAAATAATAAAATATTTAGTAGTGAAATATGGGCAATTCACATTTTTTATGGCATACTTGACTTTTTTAGATTTTTGTTTATAACAGCTGAAATCAAGCTCAAACTAAAGTTTTTTAAGTATTCTGTTTTCTAAAACAACTAAAATCCGAAGTGTGTTTTAAAGATAAATGCATGCAAAGTAAGTTGCAAAATATTTTGTTTGATCTTCTAAAATTCACTTATGTCTCGACATTTTACTTTCTATTTTAGTCATAAACAGTTGTGTTTTAAATAATATTACTTGACTAGACTGCCAATGAATCCAGATTTAAGCCGCTACTGAAAAATTATTAAAAAATTTTTTCGTGTTTTTGAACTTGATTTTTGCCCAGTCAGTAATAATTTTTACTTGATAAATATAAATTTGATTGAAAAAGTATGCTTGGTTGACTCATTTTTTAGCTATCCATAGGTAATTGGGATCGTCAAAAAAATACTTTTTTTTTATTTTTATTCAAAATAACTTTGGGTCAAAAAAGACCTATCCACCAAAATATGTGATGGCGTCTATCTGTCTGGGACACGATAACTCAAAAATCAATAAACACATTTTTAGCCATTTAACACTTAACTGTCAACGTTCCTATTTTGAGAAAACTTAATAAAAAATAACTTCCGAGGAATTTATTTATTGATTTTTTTAAATAAAACCAAGTATTTTTAGCAATTAGCTAATATGTTTGCTAGTTTAATGAACATTTTTACTCAGTTTTATTTTTATTCTCTTTATAAAAGAACACAATTATTCACAATTCAATTTTTTTGCCCATTTTAAATTCTTTATAATCAAACCCTCATAAACTATTTAATTTTTTTATCAGTATTTTAAATTAGGTGGGTATTTATTGAACCTACCTATTAAATAGTTTTGCACTTGAATTTATTCCTTAGCTTTTGAGAAACCCGTTTTTAATTAGGCATGTACCAGAATGGGGATAGACACTTATTAGAATAAAAACTATTTTAAAATCATCCCTATGGTGACAGATTTACATATAAAAAGCAGCTGCTCTCCTTCAAAATTCGGCCTTTCTGTATTTAAGACCCGGATTTCTAGTGTCGGTATTTATTAAATAAAAGTTAGCGACTTTATTAAAAAATTTGGCTTTGGTATGTCAATTTTGAGAGGTCAGCTGTTTTCTGTGTAAATGTGTCAGAATAAAGTCGACTCTAAAATAAAGTCAGGTTTTATTCCAATAAGTCCCTGGGGATATCATTTCTTTCTAATTAAAGCAACGTAGTATTTACATATTCATTAAAAACCTTAAGTTCAACAAAAAAAAACACCCAGAACAACTAGGTCTTATGAATGGCTGTACGCGCATTCTACGCCATTTTTTTTTATTTAGTAAAATACAGATCTTTATAATCCCTATATGTCATTTTTAGGGCATATTAGAAACAAAAGTGTTACTCCATCCGAGTACAATGTTTAAAAAACTATATAACTTTTAAACCATAAAATATATCGAAATTCGGCGTTTGAAAAATGCCTTGCACCATTTTTGTGATAACTCAAAATACTGGCAGAACTTTGGTTATCGAGATATTGAAAATAAACGCAAAATTCAATTTTAAAGCAATATTTTTGATCAAACATGGACTATTCCTTTAGTTTCAATATCTTTTGGTTGGGAAGGTAGTAGATCCGGTAGTATTAGAATTAATATTGAAAAAGGAACACAAGTGACAGGGTGCAAAATAAATAAAAAATTTTACAGACTTTTGGGCTTGATAGCGTTTTTAAAAGGTCGATGTTAGCAAAAATTAAAAAGCATACAAGATATTAACATATTGTTCCCCCCCCCCAAATTTTTTACCTAAGTGCGGCCTTGGTAAACATAGACCCTGAAACTAGGCTATCAAAATCAAAAAGCAAACAAACCCCAATGAAATCAGATTTTTTGTTCAAGAGCTAAATGCACACAGAAACACACAGAGAAAAAAGCTTTAAACTTGCAACTTTCTTTTTTTTTTCGACTCGCGTTGGAGAATAAAAATGGTCTTGTTTGCAATGCATTTGTCAAATATGTGGCCGCTTTTTTTTCAGACTGCCAAAGTTAGCAGCTTTTCGAGCCAACTTCAATTCTTTGGTTTCACTTATTTTTCGTCGTTAAAAAATGGTTTTAAGTTCGGTTTGCAAAACGTTTTAGCTTGAACAGCGGCTTCGTGTTGGAGGGGTCAGAATGCATCCCCCCCTCAGTTCTCAGTATATAATGAACTATCTCAGAAACGAAAGCTCCTAAGGAGTTTTTGGTTACAACAAAAAATCAGATGAAGCCGTCAGTTGAAATAAAAACCCGATGGCATCACACTCACAAGTGACAAGAGAAGAAAGATATATAACCCAACTTTCTTTCGATTTTTCACTATCGTTTTTTACTTTCAGCTTTTCGAAGACAAACATGTCTCATGAAGAAGAAATTCTGATAGCCCTTAATTATTTGGTTTCTTTTTCATTCTCATCTACTTCGGCAATATCTTCTTTAAAAAGTTAATCATTCTCAAAAATTTCCCTTGTTCTTCTTAATAAAATTAAAATAATTTTGATGAATGAGAAAGTTATGTAACACTTATTACTTATAATCTTCTCTATTATAGACGTGAAGGTTCCTCGTCTGAATCATCAGATAAGGAAATACTACACTTTAATAGCTGTAGCGCAATTTTGGCCGCAGCCCTATTTATTGCAGACATGCTATTTTTTTAAACTCGAATCTCAGTAAAAAAAATGTGAGATTATGTACTCCCATCAAAACTTTCCACCGACCCGGTTGCAGTAGATGGCATCATTTGATTAATGGATGGTGGATCCCACCGGAAAAATTAAGAAACTTGATTGATGACATCGGAAATCCATCTGACAAATTTAAGACCCTGATTGTTGCCACCGGTTGCTGTTTGGTGGAAATAAAAACTTCCCCAAAGTTACACGCCACTACTGTTGGATCACATTTAGCCAATTGGCAATGGAAATATCGAAATTCCTTAAAACTGTTTGATTGTTGATATCTCTTAAAAGCTCCTGGCCGTGTGTTTTCCACAGTAGAACGTAAACAATTGCTGCTTCTCTTTAACCAAATATTTTTAAAAAAGAATGGTCTTACTAAAAGTGGAATAAGTTAGGTAAGGGCGCGCAAAGGAAACGTATTCGTAAAAGGTTGACTAAAGTCTTCGGTGTAAAATTTAAGAAAAAACAACAGGTAGTAATTTCATAGGCAAGTACTAAAATAGAAGTAATTTTTTTAATTTTTGTACAGAAAAATGGTTACTTGAGTTTACTATTATATACATATAATTTACCCAAGTATTTTTTTATATTTATATTGAAAGCCAAAAAGTGTTTCTTGTAAATGCAGTGTAATTTATAAAGATATTTATTTATAATAATAGAAGAATATTTAATATTAATATTTGGAAACAACAGCGAGTTATTCGTTCATTTAACTGTCAAACAAATTTTTTGTGCTGATATAAAAACCTTTTAATTTGTCTGGCAAATGAAAGGTATTTAGGAAAATGTTAAATAGTAATTTTTTGGGCCAACACTGATTCAATATTGCTTAATAATAATTTTTTGGGCCAACACCGGCTTCATATTTATTTAAACCAACAAAGTAAATTTTTGTGTGAACAATAACAAACATTATGTTTTTCTTGCAAATGTCAATTTAAAAAGATGTCGAATAATAATTTTTTATGGTCAACTTTGATAGAAGTGTATTTCTTAATATTTTTTTAAGCTAAGAATAGCTTAATCTTTAATTCAACCATCAAAGTAAATTTGTCTGTAACATGAAAACCAGTTAGTTTTGAAACTTTCATGAAAAAGAAAAATTTTTACGCACACCGATTATGTAGTTTTTTGAGAATAACTCGAAAACTATTTAACATATGGTGAAAATGAAACACGTTGTGGATACAACTAGTCAATGCACATCTTTTCTGTATCCTATGATTTTTTTGTAAAATCAGCAGTTTTTCTATAAAACGCAAAAAACATGAAAAAAAAAAACAAATGTTGAGGATTTTTTTTGAGACAGAGAAACACTAAAAATGCAATATAGTTTCTCTAAAAGTGGACTTTATCCAAATAAAATAAAATTAATTTTCATGTTTGAGCCGCCATATTGTATTTGGCATAATTTTGCCAGATGTTCAGAAAGTGAAACTGTGATCCCAAAGGTAAGGGCTTTCAACCCCTGGGGGTTTATTCTTTAAATTCTCCCTAGGAAGTAAATGTTCTCTTAAATTCACGGTTACCATTGGTCAATATCAGTTATATGAAATAAATTTGATAGTATTGACATTTTTGGTGAATATTTTCAATAATAAATCTCATTTCAAAGTTCTCCTATTGCAAAGCAGGAGAGCAGGTTATGTCAAATGTTCTCTTGAAAATGATCCCTTCCGCGTCAGTTTAAAGTCATACACTATAAACTGACCAATGGTAACAGTAGATAGGCAGCAAGAGTTCTGCAGAATTTCCCATGTTAAATCCCATAAGAAAACGCTAAGGTTCAAGTTAGCAAAAATCGGCACCTTCAAGGTCATACGTCTGTATGACGTCACAACTGTCAAAACGTATTTAATAAGTTTGAGGTGATCTGTCAAATATCATTGGTCAATCTGTTATATGTCAATCTGTCATGTATCAATCAGTCAATTGCAATAATAAGCTGGCATTTGAAAATTTTTAATGGCTTCGTTTACAAAATGGTGTCCTAAGTTTACGGTCGATATCAGTTAATATTTGTAAGAGAGAGAGAGTAAGAGAGAGAGAGTAAGAGAGAGAGAAAGAGAGAGAGAGAGAGAGAAAGATAAATAGTGTGTGCAAGGGTCTTACTAACTGTTAAAGCTCTGGCTGAACGAATGAACGAAGTGTTGGTTAAAAAGATATAAGGCGAAAGTTGTTTGTGGTGTAAACACGTGACCAATGCAAGATATAATAGTGATGTGTGTGTACTGTGTCACCTATTCTGCTACGTAACCCGTGGCTGTAGTTCAAGTTGGGGACCTATATGAAATGTATACCTATTGTGTTACCTAACAAGGTGTAAAATTGACAGAATAGTCAAAAAAAGACTGCACTAGCTTATCCTGATATGTTTTAATACAAAAAAGTTGATTAATCCCTGTTTGTTAAAAATAAAATCATTTTTAAAAATATTTCTTTAAATTTTTCCATGTGCATTTTCCTATATGTATCCCTTTGCACTGTTTATGTAGTTAAATGATAACCTTATGACCCCTCACATGTTTTTGTTTTATCTACTTAGCAAGGAGGAAAAGTAATATGATGCAATACGTAATGCAGTTGGTTATTTATATGGTGTGCAATTGTCGTAATATTTGAAAAAAATTGCAATTTTTAATTTTTTATTTTATAAAAATGGTCGTAATGATCGTCAAGAAAATTGCAAAACCGTATTGAATGTTAATATTTCAGAACCACTAAAACCGCATCAAAATAATTATTAATTTTAGTATCTATTGGAAAAACCCCACAAGCAAAGGCTAAAAGCCTCCCTCAAAAAGTGCCAAAAGGCATATTAAAATAAAATAATAATAAGGGCATATAATGAAAGATCGCAATCAGCTGGGGGTAGCAAAGCTACTTTTTACGCTATGTGCGCATGTTTTGCATTGATAGTTTCCAAGAAAGACGCATTTCGGTGTACTGCGCAAATCTCATTTGGTCCTTAATAGTTTTTCACTAATTTCTCCGCACCTAATGAACCGATTCGAGAAATTATTTTTGTATTAGATTGATATGTTTAACTTGTATTAAATTTAAAGAAGCAATAGATCACCCAAAAGGGCCTTAATAGTTTTTGACTACTTTCTCAGCACCTAATAAACCGATTCAAGAAATTCTTTTTGTATTGCATTGGTGTGGCTTAACTTGTACTAATTCTTAAGGAGATCTAGATCAATGAAAAGGGTCTTTATATTTTCCACTAATTTCTCAACATCTATTGAACCGATTCGAGAAATTCTTTTTTTATATTGGATTGATATGTCTAACTTGTATGTATTTTTAGAAAGACAAAGGTCGATCAAAATGTTTTTGTTTTGTTTTGCAGGACAGATTTCAAAAATTGTTCTTTTATTAGATTCATAAAAATAAATGAGAAAATAGGAATGTAGTTTAGCAGGCAATCAAAAGGATATTAATAAATAAACACACACACTAACCTACTATAAGTATTATAATGCATTACGTTTTTCATATACAATTGTAGAAATTTAATAAACAAGCAGTTGTTAAGATAAAAGTAGGAATCCTCTAACCTTAGTATTAAAGGTTAGTTATGAAACAAAAAATTGATCTTGTTTAATTTTATTCTTACCCATTTAAACTTTTGTGACTGCACAATAGGAATCAAACAGGTTATTGTCTTTTTTACAATATTTATAAAAATGGTAACAGGACTAGCTACTTAAATAACTTAAAATGTAGACCCAATAAGCATTTAAAAATAGTCTATTTTGTTAACAGTAAATTTTAAATAGTTCACACAAAATTAAGATTTACAATAATTATTAACATTTTCTTATTTGTTTTAACCTTACCCAGCACTCTCTAAGATCACATCTGAGTCCGAAGATGTCCGAAAGCTAGCGAAGACTTACAAATACCGAATAGAGTAGGTACAACAACTAAGACGTGTGCTGTATAAATTATCGCAATGGACTGAATAAACATCGTAGATTTTGGGTCTAACAAAATGTATAGACAAAAGTAATTTAGGTTTTTTGATAGCTATTGAGTAAGAGCAGTAGTGTTAGTTTTTCGTCTTTATTCGTGAGTTTAAAATATAATAAAATTTTAAAAACTATCGGTGATGTAATATCTGTGATCAGAGAAGCTTTTGCAATATAGCTGGTGAACTTAAGTGAAGTATTATTGCTAAAAATCTATTATTTAAATACTTTATCAGTTCAAATAAATAAAAAAAGTGTCTGGTCTATCACAAACGCGCGAACCTTAGCCTCGAAAGTAGCGTACGAGTTTTCCTCGCAGAACCTATCGGTTTAACCGAGCGCGGCGGTCACTACTATCGATGGTACCTATGTATAGCAGTTGTAGGTGCTACTTTCGTACCGCCTTTATACTTATAAACAATGGACAGCACCTGCTTTAAAGCAAAAATTACTGGGATTACAAATTAAACTTAAAATATTTAGGGACCATGTCTCAAAAATTACCAACCACTGGCATATGCTCTAAGTGCCTTTCAGATTGTGTTTTTAGAATTAAAGATGGAAATGACGATTTGTTTGGTTATCCGTGTGATGGTTGCAAAACTATATTATGTAGAAAATGTGAAAAATGGGGGACTACGGAAGTTCGCTTTATACAGACTGTATCACGCAAAGTGCCTTATTTTTGTGGTGAATGTGCACAAGAAAAGTCCGGGACAATTATTAAGCAGCTAGATAAATTTCAAGTTGAAAATAGGACCCTAAGGACAGAAATGGAAAGACTTGAGGGTGAAGTTATAGATAAAAATAATCACGTAATTGACTTGACTGAAGAATATCAAAAATTAAAGCTTGAAAAGGATGAAATTGAAGATTGCTTAAAAAGAAAAAAAAGATGTACCATGGACTTCGAAGATGAAGTATTTGCAGCGGAAGAAAATTTTCAGAAAGAAATTAAAAGACAAAACGTCGAACTTGATGAGCGGAAGGCTAATATGTATGCACTAAATAAGGAAAACATGACGTTGGCAATAAAGATAAAAGAACTATATGGGCGGATCGAAGAATGCAACCTAATGAATTCTAAGTTAGAGAATGAATTGCAGGAAATAATTACTATTAAAAATGACATGCTAAACACAATAAAAGCTTTAACATTGGACAACGAAGTATACATTAAAGATTATAAAGAGGCACAACATCAGCTTTATTTACTTAGAAATAAAAAATTTGAAAGCAGGGATATTCAATTGAAGGATGCCATAATACAATGTGATGTTACCTATCGAAACAAACATTTTGAACAGGAAAAACAATCTAACGTTGAAGCAAAAATAAACAATGATAATGACAGTTCAATAGTTAATGATAACAACAAAAAAAGTAATAGTTTAGATAAGGTATACAATAAAACAAATAATAATGGTGAAATTATAAAAAACAAAATCCTCAGTAATAAAGTAAAGAAAAACAAAATTATATTTCTTACAGATGAATATGGGAAATACTTATACCCACATCTAGCACATCGATTCTCACATCTTTTTAATGTTCAACTAATATGTAAACCTAATGCCTTGTTTAGCAGCGTAACAAGTGAGAGTTCACATTTTAAAAACCTTACAAGCAATGATTTTGTGATAGTACTGGCAGGAATCAACAATCATAATATTAAACTAAATGAAATAACCAAATTGGCAAATCATTGTTTTTATACCAACCTATTATTATGTACTATTCCTGCTAAACACGAAGACGGTATACCTTATAAAAACGTTCAAGTGGTCAACAATCAACTCATCGCCTACACTTCTAAACTACGACAATTCTCAATAAGTATTGACTATTTTGACCTATATGATAAACTACGATACTCTGATTATGTATCAAGGAGCATTTTTCTCAATAGTAAGGGTTTATCAAAAATTTCTATGCTTTTGTTTAATGCAGTTAGTGTTTTTAAGTCGACAGATAAATTCTCGTCTTTAAAACAAATACCTCTAATTGATAATAATTTAACCGACTTTGATCAAGATGCGTCTTCAGTTCGATCTTCCGTATCTTTTATTGATCTTACTGGTGTGGATCGTGTTGACGTTTTTAATGCAGAACAATCAAATTTTTTAGTCAATCCTTCTCGGGAAACCACAACGATATCTTAAATCCAAAAAACTTTAGTGTGATGGCTTTAGTGCTTAACATTCACTCGTTGCGTAATAAAGTTGATGAATTATGCGTGTTTCTTGAGTGTCAACAAAATCCGGAGATAATGTTGATAACTGAGCACTGGCTAAACCCTTTGGAGTCATGTAATATTCCAGGTTACTTTTGTGTCTCTCAGTATTGTAGAACAGTAAATAAGGGTTTTGGGGGAACAGCGATTTTCATAAGTGAATACTTCTCTCAGTTGAACCAATTGGAAGTAATCGACAAGTACGACCATTTATGTAAAGATGGCGAATTTGAGTTATCGGTCGGCTTAGGTAAAAAATACAATTTATAT
Organism: Aspidapion aeneum; assembly: GCA_963576565.1. Classification (NCBI taxonomy): domain Eukaryota; kingdom Metazoa; phylum Arthropoda; class Insecta; order Coleoptera; family Brentidae; genus Aspidapion; species Aspidapion aeneum. The sequence goes on along the minus strand of OY755042.1, from coordinate 89,495,217 downwards.
ATTTTGTGCGTTTACAGATCTCCAGATTCCAATGTAGAAAATTTCCTCATAGATCTTGAAACTGTATTACTTGATCTACCTAAAAATAGCAAAGTTATTCTGGGTGGAGACTTTAACATTGACTTTGGTAACGAAACTTCGACATCAAACCAAAATTTACAAAATTTACTTACGTCATATGGTTTAAATATGTTAGTTCAATCTCCAACTAGAATAACAAATGTAACAGCGACGACTATCGATTATTTTTGTACTAACTTCGATGGGGATGGCAGTGAGTGTGTTGTTATTTCGACAGATCTTTCCGACCACGAAGCTTTACTAGCAAGCGTTCCTCTTAGAACCCAAACTAAAAAAACTCCAGCCCAACTTAAAAGAATTTTTTCGGGAAGAAACTTTCAAAATTTTAGAGAAAAATTGACAACGGTTGATTGGCATTCTGTGCTGGTGTCGGACAAACCTGTCGATTCCTTTCATTCATTTCTTCAAACACTGTTTAATAGTTGCTTTCCATTGGTGAGAATGAGATCACGTAATAAGAAAAAATCTTGGATGACTAAAGGAATCAAAACTTCAAGTCAAAATCTGCGCTCCTTGCATAAAATCTGCAAGCATATTAATAATAATTTTATAACTAACTATTACAAAAAATATCGCAAATTGTACAAAAAAATTATAAGGGTCGCTAAAAGAAACTTTTACTCAAACAAAATATCAAATGCGAAAAATAAAGCTAAGGAAGCTTGGGCAATAGTCAATGACTTTAGAGGCAAAAATAATTCTTCCAAACAATCAGCAAATATCGATGTCAATGTTTTAAATCAATTTTATTGCACTGTTGCCCAAAAACTTACAGCCGAATTAAGACCAGTAATCAATCCTATGGATAACTTAAATAACATCGTTATCAATGAAAACTTTAATCTAGGCATCACAGATAGATTGGAATTAAAAAACACAATAAATGAAATAAAAAACGTTTATTCTTCCGGTCAAGATGAAATGAACATAAAAATTTTTCAAAATTTGGATAACAGAACGTTGGATGCTCTTGTTGTTGCTATCAACTCATGTTTCTTAAAGGGTGAATTTCCAGATGTCCTCAAAATAGCCGTAGTTGTTCCTCTTCATAAATCGGGATCATTTGACGAGCCCACTAATTTCAGACCTATCTCACTGTTGGATACTCTATCTAAAATTATTGAAAAACTGGTAAAGGTTAGAATGACCAATTTTCTTAAAAAACATAGTATCCTTAGCACTAATCAATTTGGTTTCCAGAGCGGAAGGAGTACTAACGATGCTTTGTTCTCTTTTTTGGAAAGTCTATATTTTAGACTTAATGATAAAGAAGCTGCAGCTGCAGTATTCTGCGACTTTCAAAAGGCCTTCGACTGTGTCAGTCACGACCTGCTTTTAAAAAAGTTGGAGAGATATGGGTTTAGAGGAGTCTCGCAGCGTTTTTTTCACTCATACTTGACTGGAAGATATCAGATGGTTCGAAATGGTGGTTGTGTCTCTTCTTTATCCAAAATTAACTTTGGTGTGCCTCAAGGTTCTGTTTTGGGCCCACTGTTATTTTTGTTATATATTAACGACTTAACTTTAATAGGTATAAGGGGTACTCTAACACTTTTTGCTGACGACACTACAATTTTATGGCATCATAAAAACGAAACAATATTAAAAGAAATAGTGCAAGAGGACATACAACGAATTAAAGAGTGGTGTGATGCAAACTTTCTCTGTTTTAACATAGATAAAACAAAAGTCCTCAGTTTTAAATTTTCTTTTGATGACCTAACTGTTTCCAACCAAAGAATAACTCAGGATGAAAATACTAAATTTTTAGGAATGTATATAGACAATAGGTTAAAATTCTCCTCGCATATTCCCTATCTTAATAAAAAAATATCGATAGGTAGTTACGCCGTTAGACAAACATTTTTCGAACTTGGTTGTGAAATGGCCAAAACAACTTATTACGCCCTTGTTGATTCTCATTTGCGCTATGGAATAGCCTTTTGGGGGAATTGCAGTCAGTATTTGTTCAGATCTGTGTTTGTAATTCAAAAAAGATGCATCAGATATATTTGCGGCGCAAAAATCAGAGACCATTGTAGGCCTTTGTTTATGAGAGAAAAAATATTAACTCTTTGTTGCCTTTTTATACTAGAAACAGTGGTGCTGATTTATAAAAAATTTAAAAATCACACATTTGAACAAACCTACCAAACAAGAAGTCAAGAATATAACAGCATACCACTGCCTATTCCTAGGTCTCAATTAACCCAAAACTCGATAATCTACCGCAGTATTAAAATTTTTAATAAGCTTCCAAATAGACTGAAAAGCATTCACTCGGAAAAAATATTTAGGGTTAAGGTAAAAGATTTGCTATTGGAGAAGGCATATTATAGTCGTAATGAATTTTTCGAGGACCAGTTATAGGATAATTGACAAATATGTTTAAACATTTAAATTTTTTTATTTTACTTGTGTATGTATCAGATTGTTCTGTTTGTTGTTACTTGTGTTTTATATCTAACTTTAACATATTTTATTTTTAACATATTTTGACGTTTTAACATATTTTAACATGATTTGACATATTTTAACATGTTTTTACGTATTTTAAGATATTTTAACATGTTTTAACATATTTTATCATATTTTAATTTAATGTTCAAAGAATTTCGTTGTATTTCGATAATAGTAAGTGAATAGGTGTGATAGGTGGAAAGAGAGCATATTTGCATAGGAGAAATATTTAAAAAAAATATATATATATCGCGAAATTTATAGACTGTTACACTATTTTAAATGACTATTCTGTACCTCAACTTAGACTTGTAAGCAAGTGTTTATCTTATATTTACAATTAAGGACCATTTTTTGCTTTGTCTGTAAAACTCTACTTTTTTGACAATAAAGCATAATTTGATTTGATTTGATTTGATTTGAAGTACATTAATATCTATACATATGTGAAATATGTTTGTGGTGTTTTATGCTAGATTAAATGTCATATAAACGGCAGGAAACTAATTTTACAGGTCTCCTCAGGGTAGTGTCAAAAGGGCCTTATTACCTAAAAATAGTCATTTTTAACGTAAATTATGGGTTGTCTGATAGAAATGAATATACTAGTCATTGAGTAGGTACATTAATATTTATATATATTTTATGCTAGATTAAATACCATATGAACGACCGGAAACTAACTTTACAGGTCGGTCTCCTCAGGTTAGTGTAAAAAGGGTCTGGTTAAATGGTTAGATTAACAAAATGTTGGTTAAAAAAGCATTAAGACTTAATACTAGGCTAGTGTGGTCTGGTGTGACACACCTCTTTGTTAAACAAGTTTAGTAAATTTTTGGTATTTGGTAAGAAGAGTTATCTATATCTATTACAAATAGAATGATACAAACACGAAAAAGCCAATTTAATAATTTTTTTTCCTAATTTCTCAACATATATTGAACCGATTTAAGAAATTGATTGGTGCTGGATTCACATTGACTTTATTTTTTAGGAAGATAACTCTCGGTCACTAGGATCTTGTTAGGTTTTTGTTGATGTCACAACTTTAAATAGACCGATTTGAAAAATTATTTTTGTATTGAATTAGGGGATCCAAATTAAATTTATTTTTATCAAGGCAAAGCTCAACCAAAAATAAATAAGAAGAGAAAATTTTATTTTAATATGCAATCAAAAGGACATTATTATATAAACACACCCAAGGAAAAGTTGTTTACCTATAAGTTTAGTTCTTATTTGTTACCTATTTATTATTATATGAGATTTGATTTTCAAAATTGAATTCGAACTAACACTTTAATTTAAAATAAAGCAAAAAAACTTTAATTTAAAATAAAGCAAAAAACTTGTCATTTTTGTCAATGAGATAATTTAACTAACTACCTATGTAACTGCTAAATAAGTTATTTTTAACATTTTCTTCTTTGTTTAAACTTTAGACAAAATCCTTCAAGATTTAACATCCGAAGATGCCTGAATGTTAACGAAGATCTACGATTACCTTAGGAAATCTGGTTTAATGTTCGAAGTTAGGTACAAAAACTCAGACATGTGTCATATAAATTATTGATTTGGTGTAACGTAATGGATAAACGAAGAAGGCTGGCTGAACTTCTAAAGATAGTAAGTGGTTGCCACAAATCTCTCATATAAGCTTTTCAGTACAGCATTAAACAGAATGGTAAGAAATTGATAAAATGTGCACGCGCTTGCAGATAGAACAACAATCTATGAAAAAAAAAATATGGATATGTTTCTTTTGATAGCGTTATATTTTTTAAAATCATTTTGCATATATATTAAAGCGAAAAACAGAATTAAAATATCATATACAAACAAGTGTTTATTTATTGAACAATATTTGGCATTTGGTAACAAACCAGTGTTTCTTTATTAAACAACTATTTTTGATTTATTTTTTCTTTATTAATACCATAGACTATAGGAGAAGACTAGCAAATAAACAAAAAACTTTAAAATTTATTTTAAAAAACGTACTTACTAAATAAAGAAGTTTAAAATCTTTGTTTGGCCCATCGATAACTCAATTTCCTTTCTCTTTAAGAATCACCAAAATTGTATTCTCCTATAACCTTTATTTTTCTTTTTAAAATCAAGGCGAGGGAAAACTAAAACAGTGCTTCTTTAGAAACCCTCATAATGATCATAGAACACCAAATATAGCAAGCCTTTCTTAAACCAATTGTAGAGAAAGATATAAAACTGTTACTATGATACCAAAATATAAAGGACTGAATCTTGTAAGATCTGCCTATAAATTCTGAATTGTAAAATGCGACGTTGAAAAATTTTTTTGGTAGTTTTAAGTTGTTTTGATGTTATTTTTAAAGACAAAGAACATTTAAAAGATATTAAAATGATGCGAGAGTCACTTATACAACAAAACTGAACAAAAGTGTTCAGAAATTTCGTTTCTCAGATAAATCTTTTGAAACTGCTTGTACTGCATAAGTACAAATAAATCAAAGACATTTTGAGAATAATTAAGTGTGACTTTTTTTAGCATATACCAATATAGTACATTTTTTAATCCTAACTGTCATTCAAAAAATTTACAGAGTATCCCAAACTTTGGTGGTTTTAATACTTCTAGGTCTAGGGGATATGAACATCATCAGAGCCTCATATTTTTAAACTTCGGCATCCGTATCTGAGAATATAACCTCAAAAATGTTATTAGTGTATTGTAAATATGTCTATTCAGACGCCGATACTGATAAATCGATAGATGTACTCGATGTATAAAGAATAAATATACGTATGTTTCATACAGCGTTGTTATACACTTTCTTAAAAATATTTCTCTTTTTTCTAACTTATAGGCGCATGTTGGGGTAAAAGCGAATTGTTTTCATGAATGAATGGTCTGGGTTGGTCGCCTAATACGTTAATAATTACTACTATCTACCTACCTACCAAATAAATATTTAAAAAAAAATTATAAGAAAAATGTATTTATTTATATTATGGGCGATACTTAATTTTTAAGTTATAACAGAATTCACCTCGAATTTTGTTGCACTTATAGCAGTTTAACACATAATCAAACTAACTAAAGTTTATAGTTATATACTTTCTTCTGAAAAAAACTAAAATCTTAACCATATTGAATTGATAAGTGAGGTAAGTGAGTGGCAGAATAGATTTGTCCTGTAAATGTCACTTATGTCCCGCTACCTTCTTCTTTTACTTTCCAAAATAGAGTACTAATTTTATTAACAGTGGTTTTTTAAATGATCTCACTTGATTTGACTGCAAATTTTTTCCAGGACTTAAGCAGTTGCGGAAAAATATTTTACTTGTGTTTTTCTTGTAGTTTTAAACTTTTTTTATTTTTTAGTAATGGAAGCACAAACATAGAAAGAAGTTTTTGACTAGGGACACGAGTGACTCAGAACCTGGATATAAAATGTATATTTTTTTACATGCAAATAACTTGATGTTTTTAGTAAGGTTTAGTAATTCCTATACTCCAAAAATATGTCTAAAATAATTATATCTTATGCTGTTTTATTTTATAAAAAAATTACATTGTTATTAAAAAAATATATACGGAAGACAGAGACACCACAAACTATAACTGATTACATTTAGTCTGCCTCAGATTAATTTCTTTAGTGATTTTTGAACAACAAGATCATATGTGAGTACTAATCATGGGGATATGATTTTAAACAAATGAGAATTGCTTCACAATAATATCGGGCACTTCCGAAGGCTACAATTTACACAATGTGTTCACCTATATACAGAGATAGTTAAGTAAGCAAATTCCTAAGCAAACCTGGAAACCATATTTAAATAGTAAAATTGTTCCCCCCAAATTTTCGGTATCCTCATGTTTTAAGACATTATTCTAAAGTTGCCAGACACCCTTTTACAACATTATATAGTAACTACTGGCCGTAATTTAAACAAGTAGTATGTTCTCAAGACTAGGCACTAGTTTTCTTTTTAATGAAAATATGCTGCCTGCAAATTTATATTTTTATCATATGTAGGTTTTGTCTTGTTTTTAAATAAAGGCCAAATAATATTTTTGTATTTAGTCTTACAAGCTTGCATTCTTAAACGCCCTCTAGAATCTCGATGGACACCGCTCAGCTCTAATATTTATTTGTAGATCTGATGCTATAGAGGTAAAAAGTTCTTTGGTTCTTTAAATAATATTAAGTTTTCAAGCCCCGAAGTGTTCTTGAAAATGTGATCATCTAAAGCAATATTCTCATTATCCACTGATATTTTCCTCTTACCTTCCATCCACTTATTGTTATAATATCGGGGACTAAAAACCTTATCATACACATCTTCCTTATTGGAATCATTATCGTCTTGAACAAAACTTAATGCAGTTTGTTTTTGAGGTTCGAAGAATAGCTTTAAAAAGTTTTCTGTTTGCTCTTCCTTGTCTAATTCCACTCTTTCTAATACGGAGCACCTATCATTTACACCGTACAACAACATATTGGTAAGTTAATTATGTTTAAACTACACCTGAGGATAGTTGAAGTACATCTGAAGAACATCTGAAGTACATCTGAAGTACAACTGAAGTACATCTGAAGTACAGCTGAAGTACATCTGAAGTACAGCTGAAGTACATCTGAAGTACAGTTGAAGTACATCTAAAGTACATCTAAACTACAGCTGAATTATGTCTGAAGTACGTCTGGATTAATGTGTTAAGTTTTCAATTTTTTGCTTACAATATGTATAGAATTACTGATCTCCCCACAAACCGTCTTCTTCTCCAAATGATGTTGGCATTTTCCAAACATTTTAAATGTTCTTATCATTTAATAAAGATATTAATATAGTTTATCTTTATTTAACCCACCTTTTGCCTTTTATGTTGCTAATAAATAATAATTTGTATTATATTTTACAGATGGTACAAGCCCCTTGCAAACATAGTCAAGAACTGACTGTTATTTAAGTTTTATTAATCTATTTGCTTAGTATTTTGATTACAATTTGATGAATATTTTCACGCACTTTAATTAAGTTATTTGGAGCCTTAACGAAGTAAACAGCTGTTGACTTGTTCTTCTCAAATTCATGGAACATTTCCAACATTTTAAAATGTTCCATTATTTTGCATACTAATTCACCTTTTCTACGAGTAACAGCAAAATTTTGTGGTAGATAATGTTGCGTTATCGCAATAGTAGGATCGTATATTAAATTATTAAGCTCAAGCCAGAAATGCGGTTAAATTTTAATTCCATTTAAATATAACTTACTACCCACTTGTACCTTGGTTTTTATTCCATATTTCTCAGCTAATTCGTAGAAAACTAAACTTGCAGCTAAGCATACACCACAGTAATCTGCCCGAATAAATGCCTTTTCACTACCATATTTGATTATATTATTTAATCCGATGTACTCTCGCATAATATCAGACATGACTGGTCACATCAAGAGCTTGATGATAAATAGTTCTTATTTGTTTTAGTATTTGAAATTATGCAATCTTGTAAACAGTATGTTCTAATTAGTTTAATAATTTTTGAAGATGTCTTTCTCATTGACATATTGATAATTTTTAAGTTGGTAACACTGGTAGCAGTGAAATTTGGTTGGTATCATTGACTGCTTGGTAATTTCTATTAAGTTGGTAGCCATGGGATATTGTTGGTCACAATGTCTGTTTGGTTTTGCATTTTGTTAATATATCTTGATTTTATCATTTTATTCATTATGATTTAATTCATTGAAGAGAAAATATTTTGTGGTTTTCTGAAAAAGACGCGAGGTAAAGTCAATAAGTAGGTAGGTAGATAGCTTATATTTTGCAAGCGTCGTGTTATTTTGTTATTTATATCGCCTAATTTTAATTAAACTTTTAATAGTTACAGAAAATGTCTCTCTTTACTGGTGTCGTCGGACGAACATACTGTGTGTTAGAACATACTGTTTACAAGATTGCATAATTTCAAATACTAAAACAAATAAGAACTATTTATCATCAAGCTCTTGATGTGACCAGTCATGTCTGATATTATGCGAGAGTACATCGGATTAAATAATATAATCAAATATGGTAGTGAAAAGGCATTTATTCGGGCAGATTACTGTGGTGTATGCTTAGCTGCAAGTTTAGTTTTCTACGAATTAGCTGAGAAATATGGAATAAAAACCAAGGTACAAGTGGGTAGTAAGTTATATTTAAATGGAATTAAAATTTAACCGCATTTCTGGCTTGAGCTTAATAATTTAATATACGATCCTACTATTGCGATAACGCAACATTATCTACCACAAAATTTTGCTGTTACTCGTAGAAAAGGTGAATTAGTATGCAAAATAATGGAACATTTTAAAATGTTGGAAATGTTCCATGAATTTGAGAAGAACAAGTCAACAGCTGTTTACTTCGTTAAGGCTCCAAATAACTTAATTAAAGTGCGTGAAAATATTCATCAAATTGTAATCAAAATACTAAGCAAATAGATTAATAAAACTTAAATAACAGTCAGTTCTTGACTATGTTTGCAAGGGGCTTGTACCATCTGTAAAATATAATACAAATTATTATTTATTAGCAACATAAAAGGCAAAAGGTGGGTTAAATAAAGATAAACTATATTAATATCTTTATTAAATGATAAGAACATTTAAAATGTTTGGAAAATGCCAACATCATTTGGAGAAGAAGACGGTTTGTGGGGAGATCAGTAATTCTATACATATTGTAAGCAAAAAATTGAAAACTTAACACATTAATCCAGACGTACTTCAGACATAATTCAGCTGTAGTTTAGATGTACTTTAGATGTACTTCAACTGTACTTCAGATGTACTTCAGCTGTACTTCAGATGTACTTCAGTTGTACTTCAGATGTACTTCAGATGTTCTTCAGATGTACTTCAACTATCCTCAGGTGTAGTTTAAACATAATTAACTTACCAATATGTTGTTGTACGGTGTAAATGATAGGTGCTCCGTATTAGAAAGAGTGGAATTAGACAAGGAAGAGCAAACAGAAAACTTTTTAAAGCTATTCTTCGAACCTCAAAAACAAACTGCATTAAGTTTTGTTCAAGACGATAATGATTCCAATAAGGAAGATGTGTATGATAAGGTTTTTAGTCCCCGATATTATAACAATAAGTGGATGGAAGGTAAGAGGAAAATATCAGTGGATAATGAGAATATTGCTTTAGATGATCACATTTTCAAGAACACTTCGGGGCTTGAAAACTTAATATTATTTAAAGAACCAAAGAACTTTTTACCTCTATAGCATCAGATCTACAAATAAATATTAGAGCTGAGCGGTGTCCATCGAGATTCTAGAGGGCGTTTAAGAATGCAAGCTTGTAAGACTAAATACAAAAATATTATTTGGCCTTTATTTAAAAACAAGACAAAACCTACATATGATAAAAATATAAATTTGCAGGCAGCATATTTTCATTAAAAAGAAAACTAGTGCCTAGTCTTGAGAACATACTACTTGTTTAAATTACGGCCAGTAGTTACTATATAATGTTGTAAAAGGGTGTCTGGCAACTTTAGAATAATGTCTTAAAACATGAGGATACCGAAAATTTGGGGGGAACAATTTTACTATTTAAATATGGTTTCCAGGTTTGCTTAGGAATTTGCTTACTTAACTATCTCTGTATATAGGTGAACACATTGTGTAAATTGTAGCCTTCGGAAGTGCCCGATATTATTGTGAAGCAATTCTCATTTGTTTAAAATCATATCCCCATGATTAGTACTCACATATGATCTTGTTGTTCAAAAATCACTAAAGAAATTAATCTGAGGCAGACTAAATGTAATCAGTTATAGTTTGTGGTGTCTCTGTCTTCCGTATATATTTTTTTAATAACAATGTAATTTTTTTATAAAATAAAACAGCATAAGATATAATTATTTTAGACATATTTTTGGAGTATAGGAATTACTAAACCTTACTAAAAACATCAAGTTATTTGCATGTAAAAAAATATACATTTTATATCCAGGTTCTGAGTCACTCGTGTCCCTAGTCAAAAACTTCTTTCTATGTTTGTGCTTCCATTACTAAAAAATAAAAAAAGTTTAAAACTACAAGAAAAACACAAGTAAAATATTTTTCCGCAACTGCTTAAGTCCTGGAAAAAATTTGCAGTCAAATCAAGTGAGATCATTTAAAAAACCACTGTTAATAAAATTAGTACTCTATTTTGGAAAGTAAAAGAAGAAGGTAGCGGGACATAAGTGACATTTACAGGACAAATCTATTCTGCCACTCACTTACCTCACTTATCAATTCAATATGGTTAAGATTTTAGTTTTTTTCAGAAGAAAGTATATAACTATAAACTTTAGTTAGTTTGATTATGTGTTAAACTGCTATAAGCGCAACAAAATTCGAGGTGAATTCTGTTATAACTTAAAAATTAAGTATCGCCCATAATATAAATAAATACATTTTTCTTATAATTTTTTTTTAAATATTTATTTGGTAGGTAGGTAGATAGTAGTAATTATTAACGTATTAGGCGACCAACCCAGACCATTCATTCATGAAAACAATTCGCTTTTACCCCAACATGCGCCTATAAGTTAGAAAAAAGAGAAATATTTTTAAGAAAGTGTATAACAACGCTGTATGAAACATACGTATATTTATTCTTTATACATCGAGTACATCTATCGATTTATCAGTATCGGCGTCTGAATAGACATATTTACAATACACTAATAACATTTTTGAGGTTATATTCTCAGATACGGATGCCGAAGTTTAAAAATATGAGGCTCTGATGATGTTCATATCCCCTAGACCTAGAAGTATTAAAACCACCAAAGTTTGGGATACTCTGTAAATTTTTTGAATGACAGTTAGGATTAAAAAATGTACTATATTGGTATATGCTAAAAAAAGTCACACTTAATTATTCTCAAAATGTCTTTGATTTATTTGTACTTATGCAGTACAAGCAGTTTCAAAAGATTTATCTGAGAAACGAAATTTCTGAACACTTTTGTTCAGTTTTGTTGTATAAGTGACTCTCGCATCATTTTAATATCTTTTAAATGTTCTTTGTCTTTAAAAATAACATCAAAACAACTTAAAACTACCAAAAAAATTTTTCAACGTCGCATTTTACAATTCAGAATTTATAGGCAGATCTTACAAGATTCAGTCCTTTATATTTTGGTATCATAGTAACAGTTTTATATCTTTCTCTACAATTGGTTTAAGAAAGGCTTGCTATATTTGGTGTTCTATGATCATTATGAGGGTTTCTAAAGAAGCACTGTTTTAGTTTTCCCTCGCCTTGATTTTAAAAAGAAAAATAAAGGTTATAGGAGAATACAATTTTGGTGATTCTTAAAGAGAAAGGAAATTGAGTTATCGATGGGCCAAACAAAGATTTTAAACTTCTTTATTTAGTAAGTACGTTTTTTAAAATAAATTTTAAAGTTTTTTGTTTATTTGCTAGTCTTCTCCTATAGTCTATGGTATTAATAAAGAAAAAATAAATCAAAAATAGTTGTTTAATAAAGAAACACTGGTTTGTTACCAAATGCCAAATATTGTTCAATAAATAAACACTTGTTTGTATATGATATTTTAATTCTGTTTTTCGCTTTAATATATATGCAAAATGATTTTAAAAAATATAACGCTATCAAAAGAAACATATCCATATTTTTTTTTTCATAGATTGTTGTTCTATCTGCAAGCGCGTGCACATTTTATCAATTTCTTACCATTCTGTTTAATGCTGTACTGAAAAGCTTATATGAGAGATTTGTGGCAACCACTTACTATCTTTAGAAGTTCAGCCAGCCTTCTTCGTTTATCCATTACGTTACACCAAATCAATAATTTATATGACACATGTCTGAGTTTTTGTACCTAACTTCGAACATTAAACCAGATTTCCTAAGGTAATCGTAGATCTTCGTTAACATTCAGGCATCTTCGGATGTTAAATCTTGAAGGATTTTGTCTAAAGTTTAAACAAAGAAGAAAATGTTAAAAATAACTTATTTAGCAGTTACATAGGTAGTTAGTTAAATTATCTCATTGACAAAAATGACAAGTTTTTTGCTTTATTTTAAATTAAAGTTTTTTTGCTTTATTTTAAATTAAAGTGTTAGTTCGAATTCAATTTTGAAAATCAAATCTCATATAATAATAAATAGGTAACAAATAAGAACTAAACTTATAGGTAAACAACTTTTCCTTGGGTGTGTTTATATAATAATGTCCTTTTGATTGCATATTAAAATAAAATTTTCTCTTCTTATTTATTTTTGGTTGAGCTTTGCCTTGATAAAAATAAATTTAATTTGGATCCCCTAATTCAATACAAAAATAATTTTTCAAATCGGTCTATTTAAAGTTGTGACATCAACAAAAACCTAACAAGATCCTAGTGACCGAGAGTTATCTTCCTAAAAAATAAAGTCAATGTGAATCCAGCACCAATCAATTTCTTAAATCGGTTCAATATATGTTGAGAAATTAGGAAAAAAAATTATTAAATTGGCTTTTTCGTGTTTGTATCATTCTATTTGTAATAGATATAGATAACTCTTCTTACCAAATACCAAAAATTTACTAAACTTGTTTAACAAAGAGGTGTGTCACACCAGACCACACTAGCCTAGTATTAGTCTTAATGCTTTTTTAACCAACATTTTGTTAATCTAACCATTTAACCAGACCCTTTTTACACTAACCTGAGGAGACCGACCTGTAAAGTTAGTTTCCGGTCGTTCATATGGTATTTAATCTAGCATAAAATATATATAAATATTAATGTACCTACTCAATGACTAGTATATTCATTTCTATCAGACAACCCATAATTTACGTTAAAAATGACTATTTTTAGGTAATAAGGCCCTTTTGACACTACCCTGAGGAGACCTGTAAAATTAGTTTCCTGCCGTTTATATGACATTTAATGTAGCATAAAACACCACAAACATATTTCACATATGTATAGATATTAATGTACTTACTCAATAGCTATCAAAAAACCTAAATTACTTTTGTCTATACATTTTGTTAGACCAAAAATCTACGATGTTTATTCAGTCCATTGCGATAATTTATACAGCACACGTCTTAGTTGTTGTACCTACTCTATTCGGTATTTGTAAGTCTTCGCTAGCTTTCGGACATCTTCGGACTCAGATGTGATCTTAGAGAGTGCTGGGTAAGGTTAAAACAAATAAGAAAATGTTAATAATTATTGTAAATCTTAATTTTGTGTGAACTATTTAAAATTTACTGTTAACAAAATAGACTATTTTTAAATGCTTATTGGGTCTACATTTTAAGTTATTTAAGTAGCTAGTCCTGTTACCATTTTTATAAATATTGTAAAAAAGACAATAACCTGTTTGATTCCTATTGTGCAAAGTCACAAAAGTTTAAATGGGTAAGAATAAAATTAAACAAGATCAATTTTTTGTTTCATAACTAACCTTTAATACTAAGGTTAGAGGATTCCTACTTTTATCTTAACAACTGCTTGTTTATTAAATTTCTACAATTGTATATGAAAAACGTAATGCATTATAATACTTATAGTAGGTTAGTCTGTGTGTTTATTTATTAATATCCTTTTGATTGCCTGCTAAACTACATTCCTATTTTCTCATTTATTTTTATGAATCTAATAAAATAACAATTTTTAAAATCTGTCCTGCAAAACAAAACAAAAACATTTTGATCGACCTTTGTCTTTCTAAAAATACATACAAGTTAGACATATCAATCAAATATAAAAAAAGAATTTCTCGAATCGGTTCAATAGATGTTGAGAAATTAGATTGCCTGCTAAACTACATTCCTATTTTCTCATTTATTTTTGTGAATCTAATAAAAGAACAATTTTTGAAATCTGTCCTGCAAAGCATACAAAAACATTTTGATCGACCTTTGTCTTTCTAAAAATGCATACAAGTTAGACATATCAATCCAATATAAAAAAAGAATTTCTCGAATCGGTTCAATAGATGTTGAGAAATTAGTGGAAAATATAAAGACCCTTTTCATTGATCTAGATCTCCTTAAGAATTAGTACAAGTTAAGCCACACCAATGCAATACAAAAAGAATTTCTTGAATCGGTTTATTAGGTGCTGAGAAAGTAGTCAAAAACTATTAAGGCCCTTTTGGGTGATCTATTGCTTCTTTAAATTTAATACAAGTTAAACATATCAATCTAATACAAAAATAATTTCTCGAATCGGTTCATTAGGTGCTGAGAAATTAGTGAAAAACTATTAAGGACCAAATGAGATTTGCGCAGTACACCGAAATGCGTCTTTCTTGGAAACTATCAAGGCAAAACATGCGCACATAGCGTAAAAAGTAGCTTTGCTACCCCCAGCTGATAGCGATCTTTCATTATATGCCCTTATTATTATTTTATTTTAATATGCCTTTTGGCACTTTTTGAGGGAGGCTTTTAGCCTTTGCTTGTGGGGTTTTTCCAATAGATACTAAAATTAATAATTATTTTGATGCGGTTTTAGTGGTTCTGAAATATTAACATTCAATACGGTTTTGCAATTTTCTTGACGATCATTACGACCATTTTTATAAAATAAAAAATTAAAAATTGCAATTTTTTTCAAATATTACGACAATTGCACACCATATAAATAACCAACTGCATTACGTATTGCATCATATTACTTTTCCTCCTTGCTAAGTAGATAAAACAAAAACATGTGAGGGGTCATAAGGTTATCATTTAACTACATAAACAGTGCAAAGGGATACATATAGGAAAATGCACATGGAAAAATTTAAAGAAATATTTTTAAAAATGATTTTATTTTTAACAAACAGGGATTAATCAACTTTTTTGTATTAAAACATATCAGGATAAGCTAGTGCAGTCTTTTTTTGACTATTCTGTCAATTTTACACCTTGTTAGGTAACACAATAGGTATACATTTCATATAGGTCCCCAACTTGAACTACAGCCACGGGTTACGTAGCAGAATAGGTGACACAGTACACACACATCACTATTATATCTTGCATTGGTCACGTGTTTACACCACAAACAACTTTCGCCTTATATCTTTTTAACCAACACTTCGTTCATTCGTTCAGCCAGAGCTTTAACAGTTAGTAAGACCCTTGCACACACTATTTATCTTTCTCTCTCTCTCTCTTTCTCTCTCTCTCTTACTCTCTCTCTCTTACAAATATTAACTGATATCGACCGTAAACTTAGGACACCATTTTGTAAACGAAGCCATTAAAAATTTCCAAATGCCAGCTTATTATTGCAATTGACTGATTGATACATGACAGATTGACATATGACAGATTGACCAATGATATTTGACAGATCACCTCAAACTTATTAAATACGTTTTGACAGTTGTGACGTCATACAGACGTGTGACCTTGAAGGTGCCGATTTTTGCTAACTTGAACCTTAGCGTTTTCTTATGGGATTTAACATGGGAAATTCTGCAGAACTCTTGCTGCCTATCTACTGGTAACGGTGAATTGAAGAGAAAATTTACTCCCAGGGGAGCATTTACAGAATAAACTCCCTGGAGTCATCTTTGCCATTAACACAAAAAGTGCAAGAAGGCCTCTAAGCGAATAAAGTATTAAAACCACTTAGTTGTTTCTGCAAATAGAAGGTATTTAAGAAGATAATAATTTTTTGGGTCAATGATGGCTTAATCTTGAATTTATTCATCAATCACTATGCAAATTAAAAATCATTTAGGTTTTTGAGCAAAAGATACCTTAGGAAAACGTCCAAGGATAATTTTTATTTAAATAAAAATTTTCTGCCTTTTTCTACTATAAAATCTTTTTGTTGACTAGTTTTGGCTTCTTGGGCCACGGTCTAAGACTGTATAAATAGAAAAGAAATCACAATCAAAATAGCTAGGTTTTCTGTGCTACTGTTAACACCAAGTGATAAAATATAAACTTATATCTTTCCAAAAGCACACAGGATGCAAACTCAAATAAGATGTAAAGCTATCAAACTATCTAAAATTATTTAAATTATGTTAAAAACAGTCAAAATGTATGAAGCATTATTTAGGTAAATGTAAAATGAGAGTCACAGAAACACTGATTTATCGAAAAGCTAAGTACATATTACATGATACTCTAAAAATATAGATATGCTTTTACGTTTCTACCAACGTCTGCCTAAATCTATAACGTTTCCTTTGTAAGAGAAAAATTTCTCAGAAAAAGTTTAATATGAAATATAAATTGAAGATGTACATTTTGCATTCTAGGAAAAAAAACACAAGGAAAATAAGAATTTTACTCAATTTATATTTTTATATTTCTCCAATGAGGTACCAGAAGTATACCTAAATCTTAAGAATTATGAAACACTTGACCTTAATATTTTGAAACGTGAGTATTAGTCCTACACAAAGATATAGTCTAACATTCACACACTCTTAAGTTTTGTGTGAGTTTATCTTGTGCACAAGAATAAGGAGGTATTTGTTTAACATTTTTCTACAATAAATAAACACGGGAATTGCGGTAATATAATGAGATATATACTTTTTTTTAATGCAATATTATTACCGCTCTGGCAACGTTATCCTCTATTTGATTTAAACGACACCCCAGGTCTTTATACTTTTAAACAGGTTGCCTACAGAATTTCACCAGTCATGCAAACTTAACTGGACGACGGTGGCTGCGTCATCCGGTTTCCATAAAAAAAAATGGTTTAAGGCAACCCGGTGACGTAGATTTACATTACAGTTGGCCAGTCAAGTTCAATGACCTTCTAAACTCTGTAGGTAACCTGTGTAAAAGTACAAAGACCTTGAGCGACACCATCATATATTTGAATATACAGTAGAACCCCGATTATCCGTGCGCGGATTATCCGTGCTAAGATTTCCCATAATCAAAATTGTGTTTTTGAAGTTCTATCGAAATAGCGTTATCGGAAATCACTCGACCAAAATCTTATGTAGAATTATATTTTTTGTTCTGTTATCTTTTTATGCAATACATACATATAAACTTAGTTTGAACTTATGGGATCTTTTTTTTTCTGTCATATTTTGAGTGTAACATTTAATAAATGAATGTTCGGATTATCCGTGCTTTTTACTTATCCGTGCCTCGTCCGGTCCCGCGGAGCACGGATAATCGGGGTTCTACTTTACCGAAGGCAACGATTTTATTATTTGTTTGAATTTGGTGCCATTCTGAAGTAATTATTTGGTTTTGGTAAAACGTTGTGTTTTTTATATGAGTGTGTACTATAAAGGAAATTTAAACCGCTATTTTTGCAAATAAAGAGAGCATTAAAGAAAATTAAAATTAACAAACCACTTGGAAAAGACTGATTAACGGCAGAAATGCTCAAATACGGTGGTAAAGCTGTAGTTAGTACCCTACATATTCTCCTGAATAAAATACAAAAAAAAATTAGCCCAAACAACTGGAAAAATCTATAACCAGTATTCTACACAAGAAAGGCGATAGAGAAGACCTAAAAAACAGTGACCTATACCACTTCTCAATGTAATTTATAAGCTTTTCATGAAAATATTAACAGATAGACTAACACCAAAATTTGACGGATATCAATCAAAAGAACAAGGAGGCTTCAGAACAGTTGACCACCTATTAACCATGAAAATCCTAATAGAACAAGCCAACAAATACAACATTTCACAATATATTGCGTTTATGGGCGTTAAAAAAGCTTTCGATAGCATTGAGCACAGGGTAGTAAAAGCATATTTAACTAATAGCCGAATAGATCACAGATCCACAGATTTATTAGCTAATATATATATATAGCGAAGCAACAACATTAATCAAAATCCACGAAGGGACCAAGCCATTCCGCATAAGAAGAGGTGTGAGACAGACAGGGTGATACAGTATCCCCTAAACTATTTAACCAGGCCCTAGAAAATGTTGTTAAAACTTACATTGGGAAGAAATAGGCATCAAAGTAAACGGACAATACTTGAACCACACAAGATATGCTGATGATATTGCCTTAATAACAGATAAGAAAGAAGAACTGATAAAAATGCTGGAAAACTGGATAGAGCAGCTAAAAATATAGGCTTGAGTATGAACTGTACTAAAACTAAAGTCATAACAAACACATGAAGATATCACGATCAGATTAAACCAAGAGAAAATAGAACAGGTAGAGGAATATATATATATATACCTGGGACAAATTATTAAACTGAAAAAACAAAACCAAACAGCTGAAATCAAGAGAGTAAGGTTGGCCTGGACAGCATTCGGTTAACAAAAACTATCCTCACTTCCTCAAAACGAAAGTATAGAAGCAATGTATCCTTCCTGTACTCACACATGGATCCCAGACCTTGACACTTGCAAAATCAAATATTGATAAGGTCACAAAAGCTTAAAGATCAATGGAAATACAAATGTTACATGTAAAGCTAACAGATATAAAAAGGAATTAATGGACAAAAGATAAAACAAAGGTAAAGGATTAATATAAAGGAGAGATCAAAACTAAAATGGAAATTGGCCGGTCATAATATCAGACAGAAAGACGATCGATGGAACAAATGTATTGTAAACTGGAGACCTTGAGAAAATAAAACAAGCAGGGGAAGACCCCAAATAAGATGGGCGGATGATTTGAAGAAACATGCGGGGACTGGATGGATGAACATGGCGACAGACAGAGAAGAGTGGAAGATATTTGAAGAGGCCTATGTCCAAAGACGGATGCAAGAAGGCTAAATAGATATATAGATAAGATAGATTAGCTTAGTTTTCGTAAGATGTAAATATATATTTTAAAATAATATAAAAACAAAAAAGTCAGGGATAAAAACCAGGAAAGGTGGCCACTGTTGGAGGCTCTACCCTACTTACAATAATTAAATTGTTATAATATCTTATGTATAATTAATTCTAGATTAAATCAAAATTATAAATCAGTTTTTATATTTCTAGTAAATACAACTTTCAATTTTTAATAAAAATTAAAAGGTGACATTTGAAAAATGTTTTTATTACTTTACAAACATTTGTGTTTTGTTTTGAAGCACACTTCTTAGAATAATTTATTTTGACACACATTTATATTTTTAGAAAGGTATAGGTATAGTGAATAGTCTGAATGCTTATTCTATAGGCCGCTTAGATTTAACTAGTATTTTATAAATAGAATTAGTTTTCTATTTTTGAAGCTACATAAACAAAAAAAATGCCGACTGTCTTGTGATATCTTACTTTGAAATGAGATATCTTACTTTGAAATAGGATTTATCATACTACATACAAAAAAATATATATTGGTAGGAGAAAGTGGGGTTGAATTACAGGGTAATTTTATATTTTGCATATAGAAGCATAGAGGGCGACACTGATCTAAATTCGTTAGTAAAACGTAACCTCAATCTTTACCTAACCCAAATTCAAAACGTCAGTGCGATACATATTGTTTTAAAGCTACAGTAAATTTTTTAAGTTAACAAATCAGTCGAACAATGGGAACTTTCAAAGAAAATTATCTCAGCAAGAATGCCTTGACGAGAAGATTTTTGTTTTTACTATATCAGTCGACAGTTTCTCATTGATATGAAAAATTCAAGCATAGACGGATAACCCTTAGCGACGATCCAAGGCCATGGGCACCGAAAACGGGTGTCACCTAGGAAAACATCGATGCTGTGCGAATACTCATCACAGAAGATCGACGATGTTATATATCGCGAGATTGAGGCTTCATTGGGGATTTCAAATATCTCAATTCAAAAAATTTTGTATGAAGAACTAGGGGTATGAAATTTAGTTTTCCGCTGGATACCGCATCTGTTAACCAAAGAAAGAAGCTAGGGTCAATTATTGGTGTCAGAAAACTCGGCTTTAAGGCAGGAAACTCGAAAAACGTGTACAGCCTTGATGTATGTACAGTGATGATGAATCGTCGATTTACTGATATGATCCCGAAAATAAACATCAGTCGTCTGTTTGAGTGTTCCAAGATGAAGAAAAACCAACAAAAGTCATCCGTTCTCGAAGTGTATCCAAAAAGATGGTCGCGACATTTGTCTCAAAACCAGGTCACGTAGCAACAACTACCAGGTCTAGGCTTTATAGGTCGGTACAGGAAGGATACATGTGTTATACAGTTTCGTTTTGGGGTATTAAGGATATTTTTTATTTTTTAATAAGTAGCTTAATTTACCGAATGCTGCCCAGGCCAATCTTACTCGTCTCTTGATTTCAGCCAGTTGATTTTCTTTTTTTAATTCAACAATTTGTCCCAGGTATATACAGGGGGCCCACCGGAAACGTATCGGAGGTCATTTCGAGTATTTAAAGTAAGTTTTTTAAAAAGCCTAAGACCCGTCGATTTAGTTTTCGAGGGGGACACTTTTTGGTTATCATGAAATTTTTGTAGCACGAACCGCCTTCCAGCGGTATACTTTACCCCGTTATTTTAAATAGGGAAAGTGAGTCTAGTGATACCTTGTTTTGAAGCTCCCTTAAATATCTTTACAACCGTGTAAAAATTTCGGAAAACCATCGATTAGTTTTTGGGATATTTGCTTTCAAATTTAACATGGATATGATGAATGATAAAATAAAAATTAAATCCAAAAAATAATAAAATTCTAATTAAATTTTTATTTTACCAGTCCATGTTCAATTTGAAAGTTTAAAGGCAATTATCTCAAAAACTAACAAAATTTTTACACGGTTGTAACGACATTCAAAAGGCCTTCAAAACAAGGTATCACTTTCCCTATTCAAAATATAGGGGTAAAGTATATCCCTCGAAGGAGGTTCGTGCTACAAAAATTTCAAGATAGCCAAAAATTATATTTTCATAAAGTTTAACGCAGTACCTGTGCATTGATTCATTTTGAAGAAAAAAATCTCGAGACTTACAGATGTTACAGCTATTTTTCAAAAAGTGCGGCAACTCTCTCGCATTTACCCTAATAATAATAAATAATGAAATATTTAAATTAAATAAAATATGGTAGACGTGTGAACTTCACATAACAATTAATAATATCACAGCACGCAAAAGTGATTAAAAAAAGTTCAGTCCGCCTTACAAAAGTGCATTTTAAATGCTCAAATTATACGTCGCTTCGTGTCAACGCGAGACTAAAAATTACACTAATTAAAAGAGTAGTTTTGTTTTTTTTTCTACTCAAAGAATAAGTATGGTGTTTTTTTTAATTGCTTTATTTAACATCGCTTTTATGTGGGGCGAGTAAATACCTCTAATTGGGTAAGATGTACAGGGTGTTTTAGCATTCTCTCACTGGCGGCTTGCGCGATGAAGTCCTAAAAATATACACACCAGTACACTTGGGGCATCACAATACTTAATATCATGGTCTATTTTTACAAACAAATACACCCATATTGTATTTTTACCTTCCTAGCCCGCGCAGCAATGGCTAGAGAAGGTATTGTTTTCGACGAAAATGTTTTTTTGAGAAAACCCTGAAAATGTGTTATTTGGGTGCATTTTGACATATCTTAGCAATATCGTCGTGTGTCTGTCTGTGTGTGTATGTGTATTTTTTTCTGTCCGTAGCACGATAGCTCCTAAACCGCTGATCCGATTTTCCTAAAATTTTAAGGTAAAATAGTGTTCCACACTTTAATGAGCTGGTTAAATTTTGGTCAAAATCCATTATTGTCAATGACAGTTTTTTGACAATTAAAAAATTTTAAAATTCTAACTTTTAACGGAGCATCGCATCAATATGCGATAATAGTAACAATAATTTATGTTATAACCAAAAACTTGGTAGGGGCTTTAGTTTTCGAGATATTTACAAAAAATCTGTTTTCAAGGCTGATTATCATAGCTCCACTGGAAGTGTGCTAATAGGCTAGCTAGGAGGTATCGGATCCGTCATGGATCCATTTATTTTAGCTGTTAAGAAATAAATATGTTATTTTGTATTTCATTCTGAAAAATAAATAAAAACATGCCAAAATATAATCCGGAAGTTAAAAATTATCCTCAAAATGCTGACTTTAAAAACTAGCTTGAAAACTTGCTATCTTAAAATGCGATTTTTACCTTTAATCATCTCTTAAAAATCGAGGCTTGCAAATTAGAGACCCTGTATGTATGACATATTTTAAAGAAATAGAGACGCGACAAATATATCAAAATCCGTCATCATTTTCCGACCATATAATAAACGTATTATCCATGTTTTGTAGTCATAGTTTTGACTTGACTCTTGCTGTGGACTCAGCATGGTCCTTGAACCACTCTATGTAGATTTTTGCTACCACTGGCGGAAAAGACGAACCCATTGGAAGTCCATCATTTTGCGTCACTTATCTTTCACTTGAAAGTAAGTTACGAAGGCAGAGATGAATCGACACATTCATTACCTCCTCCACCGATAGCGTTGTTCTCTCGTGAAGTGTATCATCAGTTTGTAATTTGCTTTTGATAATAATGAGTGAGCCATTTATGGGCACGTTGGAGTAAAAACTTTCTACATCAAAACTTACAAATCTATCATCGAGATCTAATTTGATCCTTTTTAAAATCTATATTAATATTAATATTAAGCCAACTTATGTCAAACTTGTTAGAAAACGACGCGCTGATTTTATTTTAGTAATGTTAACATCAAAAACAGAAAAAAAACAGTGCTACCAAAAGAACTAGGAAATTTTTCAGCTATATTTACCTATTTACACTGACCAACGGGTAATACTCCAAAAATGTCTACAATAATGAAATATAAAGAATATTACATGGCGTTGACTCGAGAAGGAAGGTAGAAAGTGCTTACTTTTTAACGGAGCATCGCATCAATATGCTTTTTTCTGAATATAGTAGATAATAATAACAATAATTTATGTTATAACCAAAAACTTCGTAGGGGCTTTAGTTTTCGAGATATTTACAAAAATCTGTTTTCAAGGCTGATTATCATAGCTCCACTTGAAGTGTGCTAATAGGCTAGCCAGGAGGTATCGGATCCGTCATGGATCTATTTATTTTAGCTGTTAAGAAATAAATATGTTATTTTGTATTTCATTCTGAAAAATAAATAAAAACATGCCAAAATATAATCTGGTAGTTAAAAATTGCCCTCAAAATGCAGACTTCAAAAACTAGCTTAAAAATGTGCTATGTTAAAATAAGGTTTTTACCTTTAATGATCTCTTAAAAATCGAGGCTCGCAAATTGGGGTGGGTAATCTCCCTGATTAGAGACCCTGTATGTATGACATATTTTAAAGAAATAGAGATGCGACAAACGAATCAATGTTCGTCATCATTTTCCGACCATATAATAACCATGTTTCATAGTCATAGTTTTGACTTGACTTGCTGTGTTGACAGCATGGTCCTCGAACTACTCTATGTAGATTTTTGCTACCACTGGCGAAAAAGACGAACCCATTGGAAGTCCATCATTTTTCACGTAAAACTTATCTTTTACTTGAAAGAAATAGTTAAGGAGACAGAGCTCCTACAGA
This sequence comes from Aspidapion aeneum, assembly GCA_963576565.1. Classification (NCBI taxonomy): domain Eukaryota; kingdom Metazoa; phylum Arthropoda; class Insecta; order Coleoptera; family Brentidae; genus Aspidapion; species Aspidapion aeneum. The sequence continues at coordinate 89,471,168 of OY755042.1, read as the reverse complement.
TTCATCACCCCCTCCACCGATAGCGTTGTTCTCTCGTGAAGTGTATCATCAGTTTGTAATTTGGTTGGAGTAAAGACTTTCTCCATTAAAACTTACAAATCTATCATCGAAATATAATTTGATCCTTTTTAAAATCATCACAAAATGTTCCAATATTAAGCCAACTCATGTCAAACTTGTTAGAAAACGACGCGCTGATTTTATTTTAGTAATGCAAACATCAAAACAGAAAAAAAACAGTGCTACCAACAGAACTAGGATCCAGAACGTCACACATGCTGCAGTGATTTTAAAATTTTTCAGCTATATTTACCAATTTACACTGACCAACAGGTAATACTCCAAAAATGTCTACAATAATGAAATATAAAGAATATTACATGGCGTTGACTCGAGAAGGAAGATAGAAAGTAGGTGATTAATTTACCTATGGAACAAAATCATTTAGTCTGTCTAAAATATGTATACAATCAATTTGTCACAGAAATGTTTGAGAGGCAGTTGACCTTGAGGAGGATAATTACCGGTTAATTTAAAATGGAAAAACTTAAGAGGAAGCTCTGCGTATGGCATACAAAGAGCGCGTAAGGTTTTAAAATAACTCTTTTATGACAAAAATATTTAATATAAAGGAGAACTATAAAATGATTAAAAATTCCGGAAGCCGTTAAGTCTGTGAAGGTGGCGGTGCAGAGTTATATCGGAATAAAAATATTAGATATTGTATCGAATTGTAAGGGTTTTGAAATACACGTCTCTGGATCGCTATCCAATTTGAAGTTAAGGAAACCGTGGTTGATAAGAATAAATGTGTTATTTGAAATGTACCACCCAGGATTTATGGAGAACCTACGAGACACGCATGATATGGCATTGTTAGAATTAAATTCGAATATAAAAACTGGGTGTGTAAAAACTATAATTTTTAATTTTGCTGGCTTTGTCGTTTGCATTTTAACGGTGTCACGCGGGCCTAAAAGCTAATTTGCTTAAAATCCAGTTAATTACCCCCCTGACGGGGGCGGCGGCAAACAAAAACTGTCATAATTTTTTTGTACGAAATTTGCTGGTGTTTAATTGGGCGAAAAACTATCTCCTTCTCTCTGCCTGTAGTTTTATAAATGCTATCAATGAAAATCTAAACCACTTTATTCAAGTTTTTCAGTCACAACATTTTGATTTATATTTTTATAAAAAAGTGCAAGTCATCATTGCCAACACACTGTTTGGATTTCGAGGGCGTTTTGGTACAAGAAAAAGCCTTATTTGCAATCTTATTTGCAATTCAAGACTTAGTTCAACGGTCTAGAGATGTATCTGTGCCAGGTACCTGTTTGATAGATTATGAGAAGACCTTTGATCGAGTCCAACACCAAAAGCTTATAGAATCTCTCAAAGAAGTAGTTCTGGATGATCGAGATATTAAGTTAATTGCCAACCTATACTGGAACCACACAGCTTGAATAAAAGTTGATGGTCAATTGTCCGAAGGAATTGGAATAAGAAGAGGTGTTCACCAAGGAGGCATACCGAGAGGCATACTGTATCCGCTGCTTTTCATTATCTATAGTCACAAAATAATAGAGAATGCATTTCACAATTGCAAAGAGGGTCTGACTATCAACGGCAAAAAAATAATTAATTTAAGAAATGCTGATGACGCTGTCATAATTGCGGATACGTTGAAAGGTCTGCAAGAGTTGTTGGATCGAGTTACAGTAGAAAGCTTGCAATTAGAGCTTAAGGTAAATATTGTCAAAACAAAGTGGATGATTATAGCCAAAGAAGAATAAGAAGTAAATGGCCAACATGTCAAACCTGTTGATATGTACAAATACCTGGGTTGCCAGGTCAATGAGAATTGGGACAACATGCAAGAAGCTCGTGCAAGGGTCGAACAGGCTCGAGCATGTTTTATCAAAATGAAATCACTGTTGTGTGGTCTCGATCTGAATATAGCTCTCCGAACTAGAGTGCTTTACTGTTATATGTTTAGCAAGAGAACATGGTACTTAAAGAAGAAGAACAATCTGGATCAGAAGAAGAAGATCACGTTGCGGAGGTATTTCAGTTTTCTTCTTCAAGTAACAAAAATACTTCAAAGTTAGTTATTGTATCAACTATACTATACACCCAGAGTACAACATCTCAAAAGCATCTAGTCTTAAGTAAAGTAACTAGAAGCCTAGTTTGCCACCCAATCGACAATCGTTTGAATCAAAAAAATCCTGCTAGATTTATTCGCATGCAATTCGCTGTGACGTTTATTCGCCATTAAAAGTCCTGATTACTTTTTAAAATAGTGTTATTTTTCTGGTTTAGTTAGTGCACGTCAGTTTTGTTTTGTTTTCGTATTTCAAATTGACCCTAGAGACCATTTTTTTTTTATTTTAATGTTTAACTAAAATTGACCAAACAAACGCCATTGATTACCTAGGAAATCAATGTTTTCACTAAGTATAAAAATTTCATTTTGTTGTTTAAGAAGACGGATGACGGACAACGTTAAACGCACAATTAAATTTACTTTCGTTTACTCATTTTAGCGAGAGAATTTGTTTGTGATGGTATTATAGTAATAACAGTGGCGCACCCAGGAATGTGTCTTGGGGGGGCCCGACAGCTACAAAGCGCGCCCCTCAAAAAACTTGCGACCCAAAAAAAAAAAAAAACAAAAAAAAAAAAAAAACAAAAAAAAAGGTCATCATGTCTTTTCGCAACTACGCCACTGCTTGGGGTTGGGGGGGGGGGGGCCGAAGCCTCCTGATGTCAAATTTTAAGGTATTTTTCATGTTTTCTCATCAAATATGTAGCAAATATATTAAAAATCTAAGGCTTGGGGGGGGGCCCGGGTGCGCCCATGGTAATAAATCAAACCAAACCGTGTCTACTTAATTCAAAGAAATTATGGGGACGCAACTAGTGATATCTGTTTTTAATAAATGTCTACGATTCATCTTTCCCTTTCGAGTATTATCCTCACCATTAATCGTCCCCTAAGGGTACGACCATCCCGAAGAGATATATGGATGAGCGAGGTGGATGTCGCGGTTGCGATCGATGTTTACATCGATGCTGGGCAGAACATGCCGAAGATGCTTTCCTTTCAGTAAAGCTTTCGGGTTTCAGTGTTCTTGGAGGTTTTAGAGGAGTTAATTCGAATAGTTTTTATAATAAATATTTAACAATGTATAAAAGCAAGGGCAGTAAAGATAGTGATTCTATGTCTGTAGGTAAAAAGTGGTGGATTATGTGTATTTCCTCAAATCGCAAGTTTCGTGCTCATCCTATAAACCAAAAAATGCAATATCTGGGGGAATACCATCACTTGTTTAAAAAGCTTCAAAATCATTCTGATAGAATCCTTGGCTATATGAGAGTGAGTCTAGATACATAACCCAACTGTCTCAAAGCCTTTACACGAGAAACCACAAATAACTAAAAAATAAATGCGTGCCACATTCTGTACTCACTGTAGAATGTCACATGATTGCAGAGCACCAATAAACGTGCAAGTTTACCTCGCGGCCACAGCTCGTTCGCCATAAGAAGTCAAACTATTAGTTCTGCCATCGACATCGCTTTAAACCGCGATTATAGGGTGCAAGGGTGACCGCGACCTCCACCGAGCTCATCCACGTATCTTCGGAATGTCCGTACCCTAACACTGGTTCCATTCGTTCCCAACAAGACCGAAACTCCCGGGTAGTATACGAGCTACTAATAGCCCTCTTTTAAGGATTTACATTTGGTTTTTCCTTTAAATTTACACTTTTAATTTGATATGTTTTTAACCATATATTCTTATAATCAGCAGCTTAACTAACTTTAACATGACCCATGTTTTAATATGTTAAAAAGTGCCGACCTACTTATATCTAGAATTTCATCACAAATCAGGCTGAAAGCTGAAAACTAGGTTAATTTTCAAAGAAACGCAACACCAATAAGCAGTGGCGCAACAAAAAATCGATTTGGAAAGCTCCGATGCCCGTTTGACTAGACGCGGTATTCTTTATTTACGGTATTCACTTATATGTTTGGTAAATTTAAAGGCTACTTCACAGACGAATGACAGAATATATGCTATTCAGAGGGCAGGCAGCAAACACTTTTTGCTAAAAATTAAAGGGAAAACAGGAGAATTACCCCCACCCCCTATTCTATTACAAAAAATTTTTTTGACCCAGATCCGCGTTTTCCGGCCGATGTATACAAGTGAACAATTTCATATTATGGTTTATGTAACATTTAAACCCCAGTTACGGCGAACACGATAAAAATCTAACTGGCTTTATCTTTAAGGTTGGTGCACAAATTCTAGGGCATTAAAATATTTTAGTTTGGGTGCTGACTGTATATAAGATATATTTTGTAGAATATTAAATACAATAACAAAGGGCTTAAAATTATATCCAAGCTGCAGTTTTGTAGTGTTTATAGCATTATTTTATTTTATATATTTTATTTAGTTTAAGTAGTTAAAAAAATTACAGTTTTTCTTTTAACAAGCTCGGAATTGTCTAGAAGACGCTTTTACATTAACATGTCGATTTAGTGAAGCTTTTTATGTACTACAACGCCAACGGTTTCAATTTTAATCACTAATTGGTGCGTACCAAGGTGCTTTAACAATCTTCCTAAGTACTTTATTTTGAATCTGTTTTAGTATTTGTCTATAAAGCATTAGGTTATGAATTTAGATTGGAGTTTCTTCTATGATTATAAATCATTACTTCCTTCTAACTTGCCAGTAGTAGCATGGGCGCACCCAGGGGCCCCCCCAAGGCTTAGATTGTTTAATATATTTTCTACATATTTGATGATAAAACACGAAAAATAGCTTAAAATTTGACATCAGGAGGTTTCGGCCCCCCCCAACCCCAAGCAGCGGCGTAGTTGCAAAAAGAGATGATGAAGTTTTTTGAGGACGCCCTTTGTAGCTGTCGGCCTCCCCCACACATGATGACCTTTTTTTTTTGGTCGCAGGATTTTTGAGAGGCGCCCTTTGTAGCTGTCGCCCCCCCCCCCCCAAGACACATTCCTGGGTGCGCCACTGGTAGTAGTAGTGTAGAGTAGGCTCTAGGCCCATGAAGCGCCCTTTTTGCCAACCCCCTGCTGTGTCCTTTCTTCGCTAAGGAATCTGTCGGTCTTCTGTACAAAGACCAGAATATCGGGCCTCCTCAGATTCAGAAGGTACCTCATTTCAAATGCTTCCTCCTCGAATACCTCTCTACTTGCCTCCTTGTATGCTTCACATGATGAAAGGAAATGCTCCTAGGTCTCGTCCTCGGTCCCACGTCGCTCGCACATCGCGTCCTCCTTTACTCTCATCTGCGCCAAGTGTCCTTGTAGGACGCAGTGTCCGGTGAGGACTTTAACTATGGTTCCTACCTCTCTTCGTGTTCTACGGTGCAGCCAGTCACTACGGGACTCCCTCGCCTTTCTCGCGTTTTCTGTGTTGGTCCATTCCTTTTGTATCTCTTTCTGGGCCCACTTTATTAGGGCCGACTTCATCTGCTCTCTGGTTTTGGGATCCATACGAGCTCCACCTCTCTTATTCGCGCACTCCTACACCGGGCATGGTTGGTTTGCACAGTACTTTCACCGTAGCTCCACTGTCTGAACAGATGCAGTGGCGCTTTCCTGTTTCCTTCCTAATTTGATCCTCCCACGTTACTTGCCAGTACATATAATTTTCTTTTAACTCAAGGTTTTTTTTCTTAGCATGTACTTTCCAGTGCTATTTGGCAACAAGTATCATAACAAGATTTTTGCCTTGAAGAATTGAATATGGTGTGAAATTTTTGTTACTTGTGACATGGATATAAATTATATTTTTGTCTGTAAAATCAACAAAGGTAAGTAAAGTGATTTAATTTAATTTTATTCACCAGTTTTTGGTCCAATCGTGAACCTAAGTGACTGCATAATACAGTATTTTATATTGAAGTTTGAGTTTATTAATAACATATACAATATTACGTATATGATTTACAAGCCCAGAACTAGATATAAAAACGAAATCCTTGGACTTCCGTGCAAGTTTTGCACTAATATATTCCAAGATTCCCCGACTACAAGATATGCTCAAAAGCAGTTTTAGGTAGTGCATAATAAACTATATGAAATTAATACGCATTTCGAATAATGCGTGCACGCATGTATACGGTAACTACGGACATAAATACATACATATTACACTAATAATAATATGACCGATTTCTAGAGACCCATTTTGATATAAAACACAATGAACACACAGAATTTTTTTTATTAAATTTAGAAAGCGTATTTTCTTGAAAATATTATCTGTACTCAAAAGAAGTCTACTGACGAAACGGCGATGCACATTGATACCATGTGTTAATCTAGGGAGATTAATAAAAAGTTTAAAACATTTAAAAAAATGCTCCACCTTAATGATCAAATATCTGAAAAATACTAATTTATCATAAAAAAACTTTAGAAAAAAATTGAAAGAGAAAAAGATTACCATTTGTGCAGTGATAAAGTTTAATAATTAGGGTAACGTATGCATAGTAATTTTTTTGTATAGTACGTTGTGTTCTATATAGCGCAATTTAAAAATATATTTTCAAAAGTCAAAAATAAAAAAATTCAAGTTGAGATATGTTTCCTATATGGTCGTATATGGTTGTCAAATAATTATGCAAATATTGATTAAAGTTTATAATAAACTAAACTTTTGCCTTTTTGTGCCTATTAGTCCGTGAACTAAGTTACAAATACTTTACTTTTGGGTTACTAGTTTGAAATTTTGCACCATGCTTGTACATAAAAATATGTTGGGAAATACTCGATCAGAGTTACTTCCCCCTCACCCTAAATTCATTACAGACAGACAGAAAAACAAATACAAAAAAAACTTTACAACGAAATCGTTGCTTTTAGTTTAGTTTTGTTTTGTTTATTTTTCTATTTTAGTTGTGTTAGTCAGCGAGAAGAATACTACTAGTTTGCTAATTTAACCAATCTAGTAAATCCAATAACAAAGAAGTTAGCAATGGTGAAGACTTAATGAAATACCCTATACAAAGAAATAATATTTACATTTACTTAATAACAAAAAGCAATAGGTTTAGGTAACAAAGTTTATTTTTTAATAATAATATGTTTTCTTTATATAAATCATAAGTAATCAACGGTGCAGATTTAATAAAACACCCTGTATAAAGAAATAATATTTATTTTTACTTAGTAACAAAAAGAACTAGGTTTAGGTAATAAAGTTTATTTTTTTAAAATAATGTGTTTCCTTAATTAAAATCATAAGTTAGCAATGGTGCAAACTTAAAGAAACACCCTGTATAAGGAAATAATAACAAAGTTTTTTTTAACAATAGCCAATATGTAAATAAAAAAAATAAATTAAAATATTAAATAATAAAGCTGTTTCTAACCTATAAACAAAATAAAAATATATTTGTGTCATTGTTTTAATGAAATCCCCCTAGATCATAAAAATGACACAATGTGCGACGTCTGCTTTTACCAATATTGAAAATGTTAGCTTAGGGTCTTTCTTAATTTTTTTATTATAGACCACATGATTTTGCGTATTTTTTCTTTTTTCACTTTTTTTTAGAAAAGTTATTAATTTTCGAGACAATCACAAAAAACTGATTCTAGGACCTTTGGGGCCTTATATTTAGCGAAGCTCAGATGCTAAGCAATAATTATGTAAAAAATTTTGGCACCCATTTTTTCCAACTTTCTGAAATTTTTCACACAATATGACTAAACTAATAAGAAAGCAGTTTTTGTTTTGCACTGATGCTACTTTAAGGTGATATATATTTGTGTATGCAATAATGCATTTTATAAGGTTACATTGTTGATGCAATACGACCCTGAGACAAAAATACAGAGCCCTAACTAGAGTCCGACCCTCCTAAAACAAATTTTAGGATACTTTGAAGACAAAACTACCCTCAGTTAAGATAAACAAAAATAAGTAGTATCCGAAGAAAGTCTTTTACTTTAAGATATCTCATTACGATGCCAAACAGACCCGCCCTTAGAGATCATTTTTAGGCCTAAAAAGGGTGCCGGATGATATTTAGACTTACAATTAAGAGGCTGCTAAACGGGGTAACCGTGGACTTGAATATTTATTAACAAAAAGAAAGGGCGAAAGGCAAAAATGGGGGCAAGCTTTAATGAAAAATAAAGGCTTTCGGGGGTAGATTAGGATTGGGTGGCTTTTAAAAAGGAACATCTCAACGGGGTGCTTAACCTTAAGAGCCACATTAGGATTTTTGCTTTTTCCATCATGAAGTATAAATCACTTTAAAGAAAAAAAAGCTGGGTAACTAGTATTTTTAATTTTATCGGTGGTTTTCGCTTTCTTCAAAGTCGATCACAAGGATTTGAATTATTATTGTTTGTTACACCTAATATGCTGCAAGCACATTGAGCCATGCTATTCCATGATCCGTTTCGGCCTTATTGAGCGATCCTTAGGTAGATGCAGCATAAGCTGTGTAAAATCAACATAAAAAAAGGGAAACACCCCTACCAGATACAAGGATATTGATCCCAAAAAGGCATTAAATATGCCTTCAAAGTTATAAATTGAATGTCGAATTTTTGGTTGACGCAATTTAGTCTAAACATCGCAATGGGTTCGTTGCTCTGGGTTCCTAGGGCAAAAACTTTGTTAACGCTGCCACTGCAGAAATCGAAGTGATTTAGGGATTTGCGATAATTGACCAATAAAATGGTTCCATGCTGGACTTTTGCGACGACGTGGAAGTTAGCTGTCACGCAAAAGGACGGGCGTGGAAACGGAACGGTGGCTTTTTGTCCGGTCGTTGAAAGTGGTCAGGAGGGTAACAAAGAAGCTAGTACGGTCTCAGAAGGCGATGGGGAAATTAGTGCCCTGAATGCTTGTAAGGCCGCACAGCATGACAATATAAATCATCCTTGTTTGGAACAGGTCCTGACAAGCTGCAGGGTCAGTGATACATGGTAATCCACCACCGGTTTCGACCTTATTCAGTCATCCTTAGGAGGATGCAGACGATAGTTCGTGTAGAGCATGAGCTGTGTAAAACCAACAAAAACAACTACTCCGAGGGCTTTAAATTATACTGGTGGTTTGATTCTTTGGTTAGTTAATGCTTTCGTTGGGAACTTATTAAAACTATGCGGATTTCACTCTCTTTAACATCAGTCACACTCTTGCACATAGTGATCCATGCCAAACATTATTCGTAGCCAGGTAATAGACGTTGAAGAAAGTGAAAACAACAAAGTTTTAATAAGTTTCCAATGAAGGTATCAAACCATCAGTATAATCAAATGCCGGTAGGGGTATTTTACCTCGAAGTTGTTTCTGTTGGTTTCACAAGTTTTTAATCTTCTTTACATGTGTGATCTTAAATAATTTCACGCGTATAGTTTTGTCCCTCTGTACATATTCGAGTAAAAAGTTTTGGTCTCAGTGACTACAATTCAATACAAAAAATTCTTAATGGGTTTGATCACCCTATAGAAGTTGGAGAAAATGATCATTAAAAAATTTGTTTTTTTAGCTTTCTCAATATTTAAAATAATTCAAAAAATCGCCAAGCCGGTACCACGCACAAAACTATACCCAGTACCCAGATTTTGTCTCTCCATTACCTTATAAAAAACATACATTCTGAAGCAAGCTCGCTCTACGACGAGTGTCCTTACACTACCCCCTACCTATTATATCTCACCAACTAATCGATATGCATCTTCATGCTACTTCCTAAGCAGAAAGCGGAATCTCAGCACTTTCGGTATAATATTTTAAAATAGCGTCTTCTTAGAAAATTGAATATTAGATACCCCGCAGAGCTTCTTACTACGAAAAAGCAGCAAGACATCTTTGAAAAAAGTGGGCGGAATAATATTGAAGGCGAGCATCATCAAAAATCGTCGCCTTTCGACGTGTTATTTCCGAGACATTTCGCCGGAACTCGATCGCGATTTTTGCATACAGCCACCGCGACACGGTATATCTACCCCAAATTCGGTAATTTTAACACGTGGAAGTCTTGTTACGCTTGTCATTGGGGTCATCATAAAATAGTACACTACTATTATTTAGTGGCAATAGTCTTACCCATATGCGGATCAACGGGTGGGTCTGGGCCCCCCAACTTTTCTTGAGTTAATACCGTGGGCCAACAAAAAACAACTTTCATCACAAAGTGACACACTATCTCAAACATAAGCCAATAAGTAAATAAATTAAACACTCGCCTACTTGATTTTCTTATATTTGAGAAATCAACAGAAATATTGTGTGCTTTTGCAAAGCGACTGCCTCATGGTTCCAAAAAATAATAATTTTATAAATGATTTCTTGAGATTTTAGAGCCCGTTGAAATTTTGGGGTTTCTTGATGAGCCTATAGGCAATTTTGAGAGGACAGCCGTTAAAAAGTGAGACATTGTAGGTGTAAGTAATTTATTTTTCTTTTTTTCTTTTAGTCAAATACCAGGCGAATACCAGAACAAAACGACTGGATTCCCGCATTCTACAAACATCTTAAACCTTGGGAAAAAACAAGAGTCAAAAACGGGAAGGTCAAGTCCAAATCAAAAAACCTGATCTTTACCTTTTTACATGTAGCAGTATCGGATGTTATAGACGAACAGATATGCCGGTTGCACGCCCTGCGTTTTTCCTGTTACAAATTCCTATTCAAGGTAACGAAAAATTTGCTGCTTAACGAGAAGACGATGAAAATACTAAGAAAGGAAAATAGGTCCGGGCGAAAAAGAAATTGTATAATAGTTATGACACCTAAGAAGTGTGGAAAGGAACAATTTTCTCAGTTGACCAAATTAACCCTATTTAAACCAATACTATTTTGCACGAGTTGTCGCATCGCATCGCTACAGGAAAAAGAACAAGAGTAAAAAACGGGAAGGTCAAGTCCAAATCAAAAAACCTGATCCTTACCTTTTTACATGTAGCAGTATCGGATGTTATAGACGATCAGATATGCCGGTTGCACGCCCTGCGTTTTGTCCTGTTGAAAATTCCTGTTCAAGGTAACGGAAAATTTGCTTCTTAACGACAGGACGATGAAAATACTCAAAAAGAAATGTACGTCTGAATGAAAAGGGAATTCTATAATAGTTATGACACCTAAGAAGTGAGGAAGGTCAAACTGTCAAGTGCGCTTAAAACACACATATATTATGTTAGGTAGAATATTTTACCTACAGTAAAAAACAATAATAGATACATTTACCAGAACCGGCTTACTCTAAAGATTTCATTCATCCTTGTGGAAACAGAGCAAGGAACATCATTCGACTTAACCAGAAAGGAGATCCTTATAGTGACTGCTAACGAGGAGTAGCCATGTACAGAATAGGACTCTCTCATTCTATAGCAATAAATGTCCTTAATTTTCACGACTTAGAGTAAACATATCGGCTTTTAAAACATTTAAATCTCAAAAACCAAAATTCAAAGTAAGATTTAAGCGCTAAAAAGAAGCCTTGTAATTTAATAGTAACAAAAGAGAAAAAGGACATCTATGAGGAATTTATAGAGTACCCCTTTTGTTTGTGGAATTTATTCCTTTTCTCCAAGAGAGCCCTCAATTCTGTCCTCTCTGGTACCATTTTTCGCCATATTCTTATTTCCATATTCTTGATGTCTTCTTCGAGATCATCTATCCACCTTTTTCATGGCCTCCCTCTTACTCTCCATCCTACAGGTCTTCAGTTCTTTATTTTTGTTGGTGTTCTTGTATCATCCATTCTTCGTACATGTTCCAGTCAAGCTTATCTTCTACTTTTGATGAATTTTACGATGTTTGTGCCGTCGATTAGCTGAGTTTCTAATTCATAATTCCGTTTTTACGGGTCCAAAGATATTACGAAGAAAAGAATTTTTCTTTCAAATATTTTTAGTTGTTCTTTATTTGCTTTTGTGAGTGTCTTTAATTCGCCCGATATGTCACTATCGGTCTAATTATTGAAGTGTAGATTTTTTTTAAAGAGATCTAGTTAGACTTGAGTAGTTTTTGATAAATACTTTGTTTCCGTTGATTATTACCTGGTTTATTTCATCGGTAATAAAGTTTTCTTTGTTTACCTGCTTTCAAATATGTAAACTTTTCCACTTATTTAAAACTATAACCAAGTACCTAAAAATTATGAGCATTTCTCTCGTGGTTTTTTTCGCAAAGTTTTTACTTTTTGACTTGCTTATTTCAGTCCTCGTTTTTTAGCTTCTATATCAAGCACTGTTACAGTTTCATTTAAAGACCTTCCATCTCTACTATGAACACTAAGACCATTTGAATAGCCAGCTATCTGGGTTGATTTGTTATCATTATAAGTGGCTGCAAATAATCGCTTCTAAATGTTTATATATATATATATATATATATATATCTGCAGTTGTTAGAAACAATCGAAGCCGACTGGCGATGCCTCGAAACGATTCTGTTAAATTTGACCGGTTAGTATTAATCTTAAAGCGATTAAAATTTTAAACGACTTAAATTCGGCCGCGCCAAAACGCTTCGCAAATTATAAATAAACCTAGTGTGTTGGAAATAAATCAATTAGACTAGGCTTTGTGTGTCAGATTAAACGGTGGTGCAGTTGAATAGTGCCAGATTGCGATGACAGCGAAACATTTTTCGCTTTAAGTCTAAAAAAGCCAGATAACATACACTGACACAACAGGCGACACTGAGCTGGCTTTCGGGAAATACAATGTCGATTCTGCCTCAATAGATCTACCTCAGATCAAATATTTATTATGAGGCAAATTCTAGAAAAAGCCTATGAACACAACGTAATTATATATAGAATATATGTAGATTTTAAACGGCCTTTAGACAGAATAAATCGGAATACTGCTGCATTTAGCTACTTTGGGATTCCCCTCAAAATAAATTAAGATTATCAACGCTTCTATTCAGGGTTCTAAAGCTGTAATCAGAATAAATAACCAGTTCTCTAAGTTATTGTGTGTAACTTTAAGAGTAAGGCAAAGTGATGCGTTATATTCACTACTGTTTAATCTGGTGAATAGGATGAATGACACAAGCGAATATATTGGCACATAATATATATCAACTTCTCAAAAACAAACAAGAGATATGCCCATAATGCTCTCACATGTTCTGTCCACAAATATATACCCATGCGAGTTGGTTTCAACCTTTGGAATGTTTAAGTATATTAGCTGAGTGCCCTATTAGGTAGTCTTGTTATGACTTGGATAGGACTAAATATAACAGTTAGATTATTAAAAAAATCAAAAAATAATTAAAAAATAGTTGAAACCGAATGAAACGACAGCAAACCAAGGAAACTAAGTCCATGACGGACCGAAAATGTCCACCGGTGTATAAGGAAGAAAGACATTTCGTCACAGTTTAACCAAACCATGCTATCACCGTCTCCACGGTGTCGGTTCTAAGGACACTTACCGTAAAGGCAAGCTTTATAGGAAGCAAAGCCTGACATTGATTTTCTATTTTTGGGTTATTAGTTTTGACATGTTTTCCTCGGTGTCCCATTAATGGCTCGGTTTCCTAAACTATATACATTTATGTATTTAGAAATAAAAAATTATGCTGCAAACTCTCTCGAAACTCTATTATTATTATTATATAGATCTTTAGAATGTGTTAAAACCACATTTTTAAAATAAGGACGAGCCGCCAATGCGAAACCCAGGAAAACATGTCAAAAATTATAACCAAAAAATAGAAAATCTATGTCAGGCTTCGCTACTTCTAAAGCTTGCTTTACGATGAGTGACCTTAGTAGGTTCGGAACCGAAACAATGAGTTAGCAAAGTATAAAAGGCAACTTCAAAGGGGTAAAGTCAACCACGGACACAGGTGTTTCGGAAAAAGGTTTTTCATCCTCAGCGTGGATTGCCTGACTACAGTAAATCAAACTGACCACAAGACACAAGGTAAAACAAAAAAGAATTAAAAAATACGTGAAACCTATTTCACTTTACATGAGAAAGTTAAGTACCTTGTAAAAATAGTTTAACTAACAAGTAAACGGACTGCTCATTTAGTTGTAATTCAAGTAAAATAATGATTATTGATGATTCATATGTGAGTGAGCTTTGCAGCCCTTCCACTGCGACCACGAGTGGGTTCGGTTCGGTTCGGTTCGTATAGTATGTATGCCTAATCCTCCAAAAGGGATAGCTATCAGTTTGGGTGAGAGCAAATACCTTAGACCATAAATATTGGTTCAAAAAATCGCTGCTGTGTGAGTGGACGCCAAACAGAATGTACATTCGGTCTCTTCTGTTAGTCCCATTCTGTGCATGGCTAAACTTAGTCGACAGTGATCCATAAAAAGTCCAGTCACTATACGGGTCTCCTATCTGGTAAGTACAAAATACTTTCAAATACCTAAAATACTTAAATAAAATACAATTTCAAGTATTTTATTTAAGTGTCTGACAACTCTGTCTATAGTAATGTGCTAAGATGCAAAAATCTGTTGTTGTTATTGGAAGAAGCTTAACAGTTGAATAGCGAGCTTTGTAAATACCAGTCGGCTTTGTTCATTCTAAATAATTCGGAAGTTTGAACCAGTACTCAACGCGGGCAAACTACACCACTCGACAATGTATTATAGCAAGTTTTATAACGCCCGCTCGAAATAATTATGACAATCAAACACATGAATATATAGCGATTTGTATTGTTTTAGAAGTACAGGGTGATTGGTTACATTTTACTCAATAATATTTTCTTCAAAAGGAAATTTATTCGAAAATATTTTATTTGAACGGGAATATGTTGAGCCACTTTCTTTAAAAAACACTTTTTTGCATTAATTTTTTTCTGAAAATTCTTTCCTGAAATTAGCTACCTTGTCCTACTTTTTTTGGAAGGACGAAATTGGTGTTAACCTAATTTCTGCCAATTCATTGTTAACGTATTCTACCCTGTCCGTTGAGGTCATTTTTTTTGTGGAACAAGGTCAGAGGGCGTTTAGCTAATTTATATTTTCAAATAAATTTCCGCTGGAAGAAAATGTTTTCGAACAAATTTTTGTTCTTCTATTGCTTCTATTTGACTTGAAACAAAGGTATAAATAAACAAATAGACAAAGTTAAAATAAATGAATCCAATTAAAAAGAAAAAGAGGAATATGGAGTTCCTATTTATATATTTTTTTAATAAAAACAAAAAGAAACCAGAGGTAAAAACAAAATGGTTAAGAACGATCCTAGAAACTTTTTATTAAAGCGAAATTCCAACGAAATTCTGAAATAAAAAGAAAACCTCGAATTATCTAGGTCTTTTATACATACAAAGAAAACAGTAATTCTTAATCAAAACTCAAGGAAGGGTGAAATTAAGGATCAGAAAATCTAAAAAAAAGTTTACCTCGGAAAAGGTCTTCTTGTGTAAATACAAATGTTAAAATAGGCTGAAAATAACAAAAAGTTCATGCATAAAACAGTGCTGGCAGCTCCTCCATAGAAGCACATCAGTGTATGAATTCTTGAAATGGGTGAGGAGGAAAAGCACCTCCCTTCGTTAGGACTAATAGAGATGTCAAAACTAAGTGATATGGCATGCGCGGTTCGAGTTTTACGCGACACAGCACGCTATTTTAACGATTTGGTACCAAGGCAGATTTATTGCCAGTTTTAAAGTAAAGAATTGAAAGAAAGGGGTCTTGAACATGTTTGCTGCTTACTCTTGTTATGCGTCGACGGCGTCTCTAAAGGCTTTCTCTGTTTAGCATGGCGCCACTTCAAATTGAAAAAATCCGTCAAGCTCACTACACTAGAGAAACAGAGTGATTATAGTATTGTAACAAAACGGGACTTAAATATAAATGGTATTTTTGCCATTTATAAGTGTTTAAATATTTTTAATTAAATATTGTTTTTGACATCAACAAGCATTAATTACATGCAAGATTAGGTTAACTACAAGTAAAATTTATGGCAACGCACCAGCGACTTGTTTTTTGGCATATTTTCAGGTTCGCTGTATTTTAATAGTCACTAACATCACATAAATTTATATTTTGTAACGGGAAACAAATTTGCTAAACTATTTTCAACATTTAAAAAACCACACTGTGTAATTTTAATTTCTATCAGTTTTCTAAGTCCACGCCTTTTTGGATTACGCTGGTATTTTGTCTCTTTGTTTGGAACTTTTAAAGCACAATCCATCTCTCTCTTGCTTTGGCGAGAAGGCTTAGAGTTCAAACCAATCAACGGCATGCTAAGAATGCCCAGAAACAGGGTGGCTTTGGCTGAGACAAGAAAATCGTTAGACAACATTATTTAGTTGGTTTTTGTTCGCTTCACTTCTTTTAGTTTAAGGGCGGGTTCATTTATTCAACTGGGAAAATGTTAAATTTTTCAATAATTTTAACTTTCTATAAAATTGTTAACTTTGTTATTCATAAATATTTTCTTTTAGAGTTTATTTTAATTTTCAAGCTTTTGATTATTACTGTTTTCCAGTGTAAAATATTACTGGTATCTTTTTTCGTTTCCCTAAAATCGGCCTTTCTAATCAATATAACATCTCAAACCTAAACAGTAGCATTAAGTAAATTAAACAGTTGATTAAATAACTTCACCTATTTAGTAAACGTTTAAAATGTTGATAAATTAATATATTAACAACAAACATACAAAAGTTTAAAGAGTGTAAATATTTGAATACAAAAGTTTAATAGTAGTAAAATTTGATATTTGATTAATAAATATAAGAAGTAAAAATGTGAAGTTTAAAGAAGAAAATTGAAAAGATGTATGATTTTTCTACATTGTTTATATAATTAAGAAAAACGTTTATAGTATATTCTTTCTTCAAGGACCGCCAAATTCCCTTTCGAGATCAAATAAGTAACAAATGAACTTTTAATACTTTTATCAATTTTTGAAATTGTTGCACAAATCGGTAGCTTGCAACGCTTAAGCCTTAACTACTTGTTTTGACAGAACCAGTGTCAAACAGGTAATTCTGTTATAGTATAAGACACATAAGAAAAAGATAGACCGATATAAAATGGCGAGTAGATCAAAACCAAGGTTTTATACTTTTACATACTACAGAATTTGATCAGTCACAGTAACTTAACTAGACGACTGTAGCTGCGTCAACGGGTTACCATAAAACAAATGGTTTAAGGCAACCCGTTGACACAGCATTTTTCATCTGATTACAGTTCGCCACTCAGGTTCAATGACCTTTCAAATTCTGTAGATAACCTGTGTAAAAGTATAAAGACCTTGGGTCAGCACTACAAAAGACAAGGAAGATTGGTTCTAGATAGCTTCCTTGACTTGATTTTATTCAGTAAGGGATGCATTAACAACAGGTGAAATTAAAGAAATAAAAATAAGAAAATAAGTTTTTCTGTCTTCGGCCGGGACTCGAACCCGCAACCTCCTGCTCTGTAGGCAAACGTTCTAAGCATTGAACTACCGAAGACCATTCATAAATTTTCGGAAAACTTCCATCTATGCAGGTGCGCGGTAAACGACAAATTCTCAGGGTATTAACTCGACCAAGTCATCCAACTGATCTCTTAAATTCTTCTTTCCCACTGTCACTGAGTCCCGGTCGAAGACAGAAAAACTTTTTTTCTTATTTTTCTTTATTTAATTACACTTGTTGTTTATAGTTTTAGGTCCTTTCATTATTTGCAATTTGGTATTTAGGAAGAGATGCATTGTTGTCAAATCAGCTAACATTTATCTCCCTAAAAATATAAGTTGCGACATACAGAATTTAAAAAATTTTGTGTGCTTAAGACCACACGGCAGAAGTGTAAACTTCAACAAGGCGAAATTAATAATACTGGCCCATAACATATTCTGCAAAGCGGACCGAACCGAACTCTTCTGTGTACTAGCCTTCATCTACATCATCATATCGCTCGCTGAATGTTTCTCACAGTAAGTCGACTCGCTAATTGCACCCGAATGAGCGTTATATAGTCGAGCCTGACGGCTCAATTCAATTCGCTACCCACAAAAACTGCTTAACGCGCCTAAAGAAGTTTACACTTCAAAAAAAATACGTTTAATTTATAATATTTTTTGTAAAGTGTTATCGCACAGTTGAAATGTAACCTGTGGCGGTAATTTTTCCGCCGATTTTTTAAACTAGTGATCCTATTTTATCATAAATCACGAGTCACCACTGACATAAAACACTGGCAAGAAAAATCTAAAAAGGCCCACGCGACGACACACGTATATAAATGTGGAAGTGAGCCCAAAAGAGGACATCATATGGGCGCCGAAATCTACCTTTTGAATTATTAACCGATCCGACGAGAACATCTGAGCCTGGGGTCGGAAAAAAGGTCCTTTTCCCGCGGCGGCGAACGCATGGAGATAGCCAATACACTGAACTTCAAAAAAGTTAAAATCCCATTGAATTTAGCAGATAGCGCTACTTACGAAAGCGTAGGGTTTAGCGAGCAGGATTTATCTTAAGAATAATCTATCTATCTATTTAGCCTGCATTGATCCATCTTTGGACATAGGCCTCCCTCAATATTTTCCACTCTTCTCTGTCTGTCGTCATGTTCATCCATCTAGACCCTTCATGTTTCTGCAAAAAGGTCCGTTCATCTCATTTGGGGTCTTTCCCTACTTCTTTTGTTTTCCCAAGGTCTCCAGTTTACAATACATTTGTTCCATCGATCGTCTTTTTGTCTGATATTATGACCGGCAAATTTCCATTTTAATTTTGCTACGTCTCCTCTGACATTCCTTACTTTTGATTTACCTGTAACATTTGTCTTTATTGATCTTTGGGCTTTTGTTAACTTATCCATGTTTGATTTTGTAAGTGTCCAGGTCTGGGATCAATAGGTAAGTACAGGAAGGATACATTGGTTTTACACTTTCGTTTTAAGGTACTGGGGATATTTTTTATTTTTTAATATGTAGCTTAATTTACCGAATGCTGCCCAGGCCAATCTTACTCGTTATATTCTTCTACTTGTTCTATTTTTTTTTTGTTTAGTCTGATCGTAATGTCTTCAGCTGTGTTTGTTATGATTTTAGTTTTAGTGTAGTTCATACTTAAGCCTAATAGTAGCTGCTGTATCCAGTTCTTCCAGAATTTTTATTAGTTCTTCTTTCTTGTCTGATATTAAGGCGATATCTACAGCATATCTTAGGTGGTTTAAGTATTGTCTGTTTACTTTTATGCTTATTTCTTCCCAATCTAAGCTTTTAAAAACATCTTCTGGTTAAATAGTTTGGGGGATATTGTGTCACCCTAACTGACACCTCATCTTATGCGAATTGGCTTGGTTCCCTCGTGGATTTTGATTGATGTTGTTGCTTCA
Source organism: Aspidapion aeneum (assembly GCA_963576565.1). Lineage (NCBI taxonomy): Eukaryota > Metazoa > Arthropoda > Insecta > Coleoptera > Brentidae > Aspidapion > Aspidapion aeneum. The sequence continues at coordinate 89,451,813 of OY755042.1, read as the reverse complement.
TTATATATTGGCTATTAAGTCTGTATATCTGTGATCCATTCGGGTATTAATTAAAGATGCTCTTACTGTCCAGTGCTCAATGCTATCGAAAGCTTTTTCGAAGTCTATAAACGCAATATATAGTGGGATGTTGTATTCTTTGGCTCGTTCTATTAGGATTTTCATGGTTAATAAGTCGTCGGTCAACTGTACTGAAACTTTCTCTGAAGCCTGCTTGTTCCTTTGATTGATATCCGTCAAATTTTGTTGTTAGACTATTTGTTAATATTTTTGTGAAAAGCTTATAAAATATATTGAGGAGGTCGATAGCTTTTTAGGTCCGCTTTATCGCCTTTCTTGTGTAGAATAATGGTTATGGATTCTTTCCAGTTGTTTGGCATTAGTTTTTCTTTTAGTGATTTATTCAGGAGAATATGGAGAGTATTAACTACAGCTTTACCACCGTACTCGAGCATTTCTTTAGTAACTCCGTCTTTTCCAAGTGATTTGTTATTTTTCATTTTCTTTAATGCTCTCTTGATTTCCGCTTTGCTTATTTTCGGTTGTAACTCTGAGTTTATGTTCTTTATTTTTGTTTGGAGTTTCTTAAAAGTGATTTGTTATTTTTATTTTCTTTAATGCTCTCTTGATTTCCGCGGTGCTTATTTTCGGTTGTAACTCTGAGTTTATGTTCTTAATTTTTGTTTGGAGTTTCTTAATGGTTTCTTGTGATGGTTTCCTGGTATGATATTTATTATATCCCCTTTAACGTTAGTTTCTATGCCGTTCATATCCTTTATTTTAGCTTATTGAATAACCAATGGATTTCAGGTTAGAGCAAATACGTTAGAGCATAAATATTGGGCACAATCATGCATTCTTACACGCGATGCTTGAAGCCAGAACAAAACACAAGCATTCGCACTGAAAATTCACGTCTGCGAATTTAAATTTGCTATTGTTTCCAAAGCAAGCTACGAGTGTTTCACTTTTCGATTTTTTGAACATGTATTTATGCTCTAACGTATTTGGGTTAGAGCTAAAAAAATAAGTAGGAATAATTTTTAAGCATCGCTTCTCGTACGGGTGTAAATGGTATTTTTTGAGCTCAGGGGCACTTTTAGTCTGGGCACATGAGTATTTATGAGGGTGAACGAGAGTTGACTCCCAGAAAATAAAATCGCCACTTAAATATTCCCTTAAATTTTTCCCGCGCGCGTTATACACAGAGGGTGCGAACTGTCATTATTAATTCAAAGGTGTTTTTCTTTAAAGTTGACGTCAAGCTCAGAAGGCAAGACTGAACCTTACAGCCTTTGTGAACCAAAAGGCGGTACTTTAAGTGGGAACTTCGCGTATTGTATACAATGTATACGTAAGGGTTTAGAAATAACACTTTTATGGGAAAAGTATTTAATATTTTTTAATAAAACTTTTGACAATTAGTGGAGAACAGAATTCGGTAGGGCACCTTTAAATCCACAATAAAAAAAAACTTCAACCCTAAAAAAACGTGCCTATAGATTACCTAATTTTTAGCAATTTTTTAATACATTATTTTGTCTACAACTTAGCGCAATGGGGTTTTAAATCCGCGGTGCATTTAAGTCTCTTCTTAAAAGTGCAAAAAAGAGTTTTTTAAAATTTGCAAAACTCTGCTCGAATAAGTGTTATTCCAAAACCATTACAATTAGATTTTTGCCTACAATATTTAATATTTTTATTCCGATATAACTTGCGCCTTCACAGACTTAACGGCTTTAGGAAATTCATCTTTATATTTAATACTTTTCCCAAGAGTTATTTCCAAACTCTTACAAGCTCATTATATGCCATACGCAGACCTCCCTCTTAAGAGCTAGATGGTGGGGAACCATCCGCTATTAAAAGAAACCGATAAAATAAGATTGCCAAAAGATTCTATGTGCCTAAAAAATTTTTCCTAATGTCAAAAATTTACCAGGTATTTTTTACATCCTTTAATTTCCTAAATTCGCTGACCCCTTTTTAATAATATTTTTTGATTCTGCTACAAATTCTCTAAATAACACAATAGAAATTAGAACATTTCATCCATTACTTTTCGAGATATTACCTTTCAAAATTTTGGAAAAATATATAGTACCCACATGGTATACTCCACGTGAGGAAGCATGTAAATGTTTATCCAGATAACATTTTATGTCAATGCATGTCAAAAAGTTTTACTCCGCCAAGATATTAAAAAAAAAACGTTTATTTTTTTAATTTTTACTGTTTATGTCTTAGGAATGTGCCGATTTTTTGTTTATTTGTCACTTTCCATCCCGGAAATGAAAAGAATTTTTTTTTTCAATGTCTTTTCCGTGTCAGCCACGGTAGATTTTTTTTACTGAAAATAGACTGTTTAAATCTTTGACAAATTTTGACTTTAACGCGAAGTTAGATACGGCATTTGATTCACGGAGTCTAAAGCAAGGCAAGACGACCGGGCTGGGCATAAGGTATTCATATTCAAGACGGCTCGTATAATTTTGGAGTATTTTGTTTTTTCTTAATTAAATATACAGCCAGCAGCAGAAGACACCTTTTTTAAAATGAATTTTAACTAACTAAGGCAAAATAATAATATTTAAGAAATACTCTTATGAAGCTGAAAGAGAAACTCTATATGTTAAACTCTCGACTGGAAAAAGATATTCGATTTTATACGCATTCAGCTCCCGGATTAGTAGTATTTTGTTTTTTGATTTTCTATAAGTGTTTCGAAATAAAAATTGGGTCAGTTACTGTAGAGATAATAAGCGTTTATTAAAGTGTTTTAGTTTTTTTTTGTTGGTTAATAAAGTCTGCCTTAATTTAGCGATGTGGATATAATACATCTTCTACACTGGCTCTAAAGAAAGCGTTGTTTAATATCGTTAGGACTAACACCATTTTAAAGAAAAGATTTGATTACAAAACAATTTTGAAAATTATGAAAATAACGCAACATTAATACCACCTCAAACGAGTGTGGGCAGTTATACTTTATTGGGTGTCCAAAATTTTTACCAATAAAAACTGCTATTGATGCGATTTTTAAATTAAATAAAAAATAAAAAAATTCGACTTTTAAACAGGTTTTAAGAAAGAGTAATTTAGTGTCAATATTTAAATTAAATCAATTTTGTAAATTTATTGTATTTAGCCCTTTTGATTTATTTAATTTATTCATTCTTTCACTTCATAATCATAAATTATGTAATTATTATTATCGTAACCATAGGAACCAAGCCCATCCCATAAGAAGAGGTGTCAGAGAGGGTGACACAATATACCCTAAACTAATCCAGACCCTAGAAGATGTTTTTAAAAACAACAGATTGGAAAGACATAGGCATCCAAGTAAGCGGACAATACTTGAACCACCACAAAGATATGCTGATGATATTGCCGTCATAACAGATAAGAAAGAAGATCTGATAAAAATGCTGGAAGAACTGAATACAGCGGCTTAAAATATAGGCTTGAGTATAAACTACACTAAAACTAAAATCATAACAAACACAGATGAGGATATCACGATCAGAATAAACCAAGAAAAAATATCAGAGAGAAAGACGATCGATGGAACAAATGTATTGTAAACTGAAGTAACCATGTTAAAATAAAAGGAGTAGGGGAAGACCCGAACTGAGATGGGCGGATAATTTGAAGAAACATGCGGGACTAGATGGATGAACACAGCGATAGACGGAGAAGAGGGAGGCCTATGTCCAAAGATGGATCGAAGAAGGCTAAATAGATAGATCTAACTTTCTCCATTAGTCTTCCATATACAAAATTTGTATGTATATGTCTTCTGAACAATGATGTTGAGGGGTTAGTCTTGACTATTCTTAGCATGCCTTGTGCAGTGAGAGCGGGAGCAACAATGCCGGGTTTTGCTCAAAGTATTAGTCTTTCAGGAAAGCGTGTGTTACCGGTCTTATTTTTAAATGGAACAACTATACGTTTTACATATGTATATGAATTAATTAAATTAAAAACTTTAACAATTATAAATTCCCTTTGCCCCCTTAGAGCGATGTGAGCGTTAATTACGTCAAGCTACTTAAGACAGCAATTTAAGTTTTCTAAAACTGTTATAGCAGCACACAGCGAGTCGCTGCGCTTATTTTGATCCGCTTTAACTTGGAGTCTGTATGTGTGGCGTGTCTCTTGTGATTTTGTTGAATCTATGTTTATATGCTAAATAAGAAACGCGTTAAGACATTATAAAGGTGCCCATAGACGATCAAAGAAGTCTGATGGATTTTCGCTTGTTTCCACGGATTTTTTGACCATGCGTTGGACGTTTTGCATCGTATTTCTGGTGGCAACACTTATACACTTAGAAATTTCAGATTGAGTGAGAAATTTAACGAGGGTTGTCTTTAAAATTTTGCATATACAGGTGGAATAAAACAGTAGATAACTATTAAAGACTTTATTGTTTCTCGAAATATTCTCCACGAAAATTAATGCACTTTTGCATGCGCTCAAATCAGTTGTCAAAGCTGTAATTCAACTCGTTTGTTGGTACTGTCAAAATTGCATTCTTAAAGGCGTCAACAGCCTTCTCTGGCGACTCAAATCTTTGACCAAGCAGTCCATTCTTGATTGTCGGAAAATAATAGAAATTATTGGGACATAGGGCGGAACTGTATAGGATGGTCCAACAATTTGACGTTCTATTGGTTTAAAAATTCAATGGATTTTTTGTGCTTTGTGTGAACTTGCATTGTCTTGGGGGAGAATGATTTTTCATTCGGGGTTCGTTTTTCGAAGCTCATCGCTGACTTTCGGCAAATAAATTGTGATGTACCAATCGGCAGTAACAGTCCTTTGATTTTTCAGAGGAATTGTTGCGACATGACCTGCTTTTGAGACAAATATCGCGAGAATCTTTTTGGATACACTTCGAAAACAGAGGACTTTTGTTGGCTTTTCTTCATCTGGAATACCCAAACAGATGACTGAGGTTTATTTTCAGGTTCATACAAGTAAATCCACGATTCATCGCCTTGAGAAAATATGAAAATAATCAGCTGATTCACACAGAACACGGTGGAGCCAGCTATGGGCTGAGTGCGGAAAACAAGGGTCTAAGGTAGCGCCGCAATGATTAGACTTTGAAAGCTCAAGTGTCCAAACCGACAAACCCTTGCGAGCGTAAGTGAAACTTGTTGACGACACGCAGCTTCTATTTGCCAAAAGAAATAGAAACAGAATGACCAACCACTTTCTGCTCGATTTTTAGATTTTTAGCGATATAGGTCAGTTACCAGGTTAGTTTGAGGTTAAGAAATCCGTCCTCGTTTCTTATTTATCAAAGCCACAGCACTAAACTGATCTTTATTTTATATTTTAGCGCCAACGTCAATGACGACGGCTTGATTTTTGTTAACGTCAATTGTGGCTGCTTTGACACTACGGGGTTAGTGAAAATTGACTACATAAGGTTAGAGACCCTGGATGTATGACATATTTTAAAGAACTAAAAACGCGACAAACCCATCAGTCACTGAAACTCAAATTTTTTGGTTATGTTGTTATCTTGTCAACGCCATTGGCGTTTCACTAAAATAATTTAAGTTATCACCAATGAGTGACATCAATCAATCATGCAGCATATAAACTAATATCAACAAACACGTTTGTCCGTCACCCCGGTATATGTTTTCTCAAAAATCGTTTATGTTTATTTTCCGACGCTTATGAATTAACAAGGACGAAAGGTGCTTCTCTCTCTAAACAATACTGGAGAATAGATAACCCATATTTCCCTCCTTTAAATTTGACTTAAATAAATTTAACTTTGTTTCTACATAAGGTTCTGAAACGGTTTCTTAAACAAATAAGAAGGTCTAGAAAAAATTCGTTCGGTTCGGCTTGGTCGTTACAATCAGACCTTATTGAGACAATATTTTGCTGAAAACTCGTATATATATTTTTAATTTCAATACAACATCTATTTAAGCTTGAAATAGTCCTCAACCTAACTAAAATTGTATGTGTCACCATTTGCGAGATTTCAGAAACGGTAAGACATACAATTTTCGTTAAACGGAAAAAATGTGGCCCTGTTCCTAGCCCAATCAGATTCTGTATCAAAATTAAAAATATCAAAAAATATTTTCAAAATCTCGAGGAAAAATTAAAAATAAATTCTGGAAAAGTTTTAATATTTTTGTTCTTGTAATCAAATTAAATAAAATTTAGTAGTTTTGTATTAGCAACTACGGCCAATCATATGACGCTAACGAGTTTTTTCTAGGGGTTCTATGTTTTTTTGGAAACCGTTTTCAAATTCCCCATATATATTACTGAACTAAAGTTAACAACGCACCCCTGAGGTAGAAATACTGTCACGAACAAAACTACTTCGTGGTAGAGGTTATTTAATATTTTTCGATGGACGTGTATGAAATGCTTTAACCGATCGAAAATATATTATAAGCCCCAAGATGCCGCGTTTAAGATAAATCCCCCCAAAGGCCGATAAGGCTAAACGGGGTTACTTGTAAATAATTTGCCGGAGAATTAAGATAATCCTTGGAAATGTGTGCCCAATTTGGAGCACAGATTTCAGTTCTCATAAAGTCAGCATTTATATTCAAAAAATGATATACAGTACACTGAAAAATAAATCGTTTGGGTCAAATGAATATGCATTTAATATAAGATGTCAAATGCGTGCTAATTTTGAACTGAAAACATAATGGTTTTTAGAAAAAGACAGGTCTTTGGAAAGAAGAACTGTGCTTTTATATTAACTATGAATTCCTCAGTTTATAATATTAGCATTTGACTAACCGAAGGCCGAACCACAGAACTCTTTCTTAAGACAAGGAAAAGCTATAGAGAAAATATGTATGCGAGAAAAAAAGAAGAAACGACTGCCAATTAGTGTGCCCGGCAAGTACAGGAGTAGGAAAGTAGAAGTCTACCAAATAGTCTCACTTGAATAAAACGCCGTAAAATAATCGAAGGTGAATGTAGAAACAACTTTGAAAAATTTAGATACAGTGACAAACGCACTGCGACTAAATTCCCGTCCAAGAAAATATTTTTCTCTGTCATTTCCTTGTTACACACACAAAATGACCATCGGCCCTAAAGCTTTTATTCAGTGTGCATAATTAAATAATAATAATAATACACATGTTTATTTATCAATCAATATATCTCATTACAATTTTGAATATAAATAAAGATAAATAAACCATTTGGCCCTGAAGCAAAATTAATTACATGTTGGGATAAATTACCTGTTATTGAAAAATGAAGAAATATACTAAAGGTACTCACAGTAAAGATTCAGCAGAGGTACCAAATCCTCTGCACTGTTGAAAAAACAAGGCTTTGCAAGACAGCTTTTTTTAAAATAAAATTTTCATCTCTCACGCGCAAGGATTATTTAAATCATCTTAATTTTAATGTTGATACTTTTTTGCAATAATTGTTTATTCATTAAAATATTACTCTCCGAAATATTAGTGAATATTTTAGATATATTTTTTTTATAAAGTTTTTATGTTCATAATTACGCCACAACGTTGCTATCATCACAAAAAATACTCTGCCAATCTATGGGCACCTAAGCTCACACTAGGTACTATAGTTATAGTGTGAGCTAATATAATCAAAAACTGAAATATATTTTATTCAACTCCAGACGCAATTACCTTTCGTTTGATACCACACAAGCCATGTTTTGACTTAAACTCAAATTTTTTTAATCTACCCCCCACCCTTTTAAAAAAAACTAAAATGTATTTTGTTTAACTCCAGACTCAATTACCTTTCGTTTGATATCACACACGCCATATTTTCACTTAAACTCTAATTTTTGACATCTTCCCCCACCCTTTTTTTAAAAATAAACTAAAATTCATTTTTTTTAACTCCAGACTTAATTACCTTTCGTTTGATATCACACACGCCATATTTTCACATAAACTCTAATTTTTGGAATCTACCCCCACCCTTTTATTTGGCTTGCGTTCGGTGGATTTTGTTCATTTTTAAATGGGACCATCACGGCCGAAGACCCAACTTAGGTACCAAATTTCATTAAAATCGGACAAGCGGTTTTTGAGTTATGCGGGTTGGTCGTTACAGACAGACATACAGACAGACATACAGACAGACAGACAGACAGGCAGACAGACAGCAAAACAAAAAAGTTTCAAAATCATCTGAAACGCAAAGATATATAAACAATTTTGAAATCGGAGCAACTTTTTTTTTCTCGAAAAAATTTGGATCACCATAGCTCACACTACTTATAGTAGTAGTGTGAGCTAATATTACTGTTTATAATTTACAAATTATTAAGATCACTAAATAGTTAAACACATCTTATGATTCATTCATTTGTTTTTAAGTTGCAAGGTGTTAAAATTGGATTTTTCTAGTTTTTTTACCTATACTTAATACAAATAATATATTTCGGAAATAGTCCCGACATATTTCGTAAGTAGGAACTTATATCTTCAGGGGACATTACTAAAAGAATCACAAAAGAAAGGTTAAAACTTAAAATTAGAAAATATCTAAAATTACCTGTATCTAAACTAAATTAGCACATTTTAAAAAATTGGTTAAAAAACTTTGCCTAGCTACTAAAACGGTTAAATCATAGAAAATTTAAAAAACATTTTGGAATTTTAATGATAAGAATTGACATTATTGACAGGCATTGAATTAATAGAAACCTTTAAAATTAGTAAACTTATTGATTTTTAGTTACTTTTTAATTTACATAAAACCTTTGTAAATTTAAAAGGGCTTTTTAGGGGAGTGCTCCAATTAAAGACTTAAGAATACGTAAAATATTTCTAAAGTCAACAAATAAAAAGTTGATCATATAAAAATAAATATAAAAAAATATAAAAATATAAAAAAAAGGAACTTCTGCTCATTATTGAAACTTAACTTGGGTAAAAATAGTAATGTGCACAACAACCAAAAAAACAAAATAAAAGCTCATAAGAACCACAATTGCACATTCTTACCGGAATAAAAATGATAAAAGATAAATTACTTTTTAATTATAAAAAAAGTGAAGTAGATTGTTAAGTTTATTATTATGATAAAATAAGTTTCTTATAGTTGAAATAGATGGTGCTGATAGTTAAATTCTACAAAGTAAAGAGAATTTCTTATCTGAACTTAACATAATCTGCCAAATATTACACTCATCTCAATAAACACCTTAACAAGAACTTATTAGTCCCTGAGCCAAAAGACAATTCTTTGTTCTCACTGCCTTTTCACAGTCCTATCTCAATAACAATAGCCTGTTTAATTCCTACAAATAATATTCTTAAAATAGATACTTACAAAAATAATGAGTCCGTATCGGTCTAAAGAGGTAGGAACTTACCTAAAAGAAAAATATAACTGATTTAGTAATTATTTAAACATTTATTTATTTAGAACGTTCTTAGTAAAAGTTACATAAAATTCATCTTGTTTATGTTTTGCAATTTTTACTAGAGAAGGAAAAGCTTTAAAAATAAAGCAGGAAAATGTCATTTTGTAAGAGATTTTGTCTCTTGAAAAATAAAGCATAGTATTGCTAGGGGAGGCAGACCGCTGTTTTAATTCAATGAAAGGCGCACTTATTTTGCGGCAAGTCTGATTCACAGAATGTCGCGGTTCGGTCCGCTTTGCAATATGTTATAGTCTGATTAATATAACAAAAGACGATTTTTTGAACGTTACCAAAGTAAACAGGAAAATTAGAAACAAGTTTTTTAGAGTAATTTTTTTACGGTAGGAAATATATCCTAGTTTTTTTTAAACATAATAGAAAAAAATACTATTTTCTGTTAATAAAAAGAAAAAGGGCCGCCACTGGAGTAGACCGTTTTTGCCATTCCCCAGGTTTATCCCTTAACCCACTCTCTGCAACCTGTTCCTAGGCTTAGTAGTTATTATTATTAGTTATTTATTAACGGAATAAAACCATTACAACTATTTGGTTTTCACTCTCTCCAACGTCGATCACAAGGATACGAATGATCCCTGTTTCGTTCGGTTCGGTTCGGTCCTGACAATCGGCAGGAACAGTGATCCACGCCAATCCACGACCGGGCCTTTTTGGGTCATCCTCAGGTGAATGCAGGCGATAGCTCCGTGTAGAGCATAGGTTGTGTGAAACCAACAGAAACAACTACTCCGAGGGAAAATACCCGGCATTGAATTATACTGATGGTTTGATGCTTTCGTTGGGAACCTGTTAAAACTATTTATTTTATTTATAATTTTATTTATAATAGTTTTAACAAGTTTCCAACGAAAGCATCAAACCATCAGTATAATTCAATGCCGGTAGGGGTATTTTCCCTCGGAGTAGTTGTTTCTGTTGGTTTTACAAAACCATTACAATTTTAACAGATCTTTGACACAATCAACCCTTTCTAACATGGTGTTGTTTATTTTAAAATTGTGAAGTAAGGGTAGGCTTTTACGGAAAACTGATATTACACAGCATTTGTCTACATTTAAATTTAAAGCATTCAGCGCACACCACTCACTTAACCTGGATAAACCTCCTGGATAAACCTCCTGGATAAACCTCCTGGAGTAAAATTTGGTCAGCTAGACAACCAATAACCTTGTAAAGCTTTTTGTCGTTGGCAAAATTCAAAAACTTTGATTGTCTGATTACGTTCTCCACATCATTTACAAATAATAAGAACAGCAAGGGCCCACAGTGCGAACCCTGAGGGACCCCTAAATAACCACAATCGACAACTAAAAAAATTCCCATACCAGCTACCCACTATGCCTATAGCTTCCAGTTTCTTTAACAAAAATCGATGGTTAACTTTAGCGAACGCCTTTGAGAAATCAGTGTAAATACTATCTAACTGACTTTTTTTCTGAAAAATGCTTAATATGTCGTCTTGGTATTCAAGCAAATTGGAGAGTTAAGTACCCTCTGCACTTGTCTTTTGGTCACACCCAGAAGTAACTCTATGCCTAAATAATTGGTTCGTGCTTTTTAATAGTTTGGATTCATGAATGTAGCAAACTAAGGCGCTCTCCTGAAACATTGTATCTTTGCTCTGCCACGCTTCCGTATCTAGGATGTGTATCTCTTTTCGGGCCTCCAAGGTATGTTGTCTCAGTTAACCGTTATTGACGCATGGGACTCTAACTGTCAACTCTTCTAGATGAACAATTCTGTCTTCTCTTTCTCTGTACAGAAAATAAAATGATACAGGATTATTGGTGCTTTGTGTTTTACAAAACTGTTTGATAATCTCTAGTTAACCGAGCTGATTTTCCACACTAAATAATTAAAAACGCTAGAGGTAAGTGGGTTAAAAATGGCGTCTAATTAAATCCATTGAGAAAAAGCTAGGAGCTTTGACTCTACTCTTTTTAACACACTCCGCTGGGTTTTTAAAAACTTTTTAATGTTTATGTAAAAACGGATTCTAAAAATAAACTAGCAATAGCTCTCCTTATTTTATTTTTATAATAGTTCCTATTTCTCATGTTAACCAAAATGCAATTAATTAAAAGGAGTCGTTTTATCTACAGGGTGTAATTTAAATGATGTACGGATGGTGCATTTTTGTTTTCAAGTAATAGCTCTTGTGAAGTTTGAAGAGTGAATAAATTTAATGTCAAAAAATTTGGTGATATATTATGATCAAAAAGTGTTCCTTGCTTGTTTTCTAACAAAATATAGGTTATAGAGATACAGTGTGGTCAAATAATCCTTTCAATAGGTATACATTTTTAAGATTTATTTAATTTATAAACAAAAATTAGATTTTAGTACATTTCTAAAGGCCCCTTAAAAATTACAGAAAATAGTAATATTAGCACTACATTTAATAACTTTTTTTTTTAATTGTTGAAAAAAACAGATTTTTAATACTAATGTTAAGTTTTATTATATTTTTTTAATAGTATCAACACTCAATTATTACCTTTATAGTAATGTAAGTTTGACATCCTGGTTCTAAAAAAAAAGTGTGTTAAAAGTTAATTTTCCAAATCAAAGTCTTTTGGTCAAAGTTTGCTTTATATGGAACGGGTTTTCCGGCTGTTTGTCAAGGTCAAAAGAAGTTATAAACACCTATTTCGTGTTTTCTCCTGTGATATGCCGACTCAAAATTTTCTTTCAATCCTAATTTAGATGCGATTGGCTTGGCGATGGCATTTTTGCTTCAAACTTTTTTAACTTTTTATATTTTTTAATAACGAAACATCTTGTAGACTTTTACAATGTTAAAAATGACTCTCAACTTTTTTTTCAAGAAGTAAAAAATCTCTTTACGTTTCGGCATAATTGAAGTACATTCTAGACTCAGCTAGGCGGGCACGGCTCAGTTGCCACACTAAAAACAGGTTAAACGGTCGATTAGGCAAGTCGGGGCGCTTAATTAAAGCTAAGCCGAAAGATGCGCTTTTGCACGTGTTAAAAGTTAATTATCCAAATTAACGGTGGACCAAAAATTCGCTATATGTGGAACAAAATTTCAGGCTGTTTGTCTGGGTCAAAAGAAGTTATAAACACCTTTCAGTTCATGTTGTGTTTTCTCTCTCTGGATTTTTCGGCTTAATTTTTTTTAAATCCTTATTTAGATTTGGTTGGGGTGCCATTGGCGCTTAAGACTTTTTTAGTAACTTCCGAATAAACGTTGTCACCTGAACCTGCAACATTTTTTTTGATTACGAAACATCTTGTTGAATAGCCCTTGCAATGTAAAAACGAGCCTGAACTTTTGCTTAAAAAAGTAAAAATCTTACGTTTCGGCATGATTAAAGTAGAATCAAAACAGATGATTAGGCAAGTTGGGACGCTTAATTAAAGCTTAGTTGAAAGATGCGCTTTTGCACTTGTTAAAAGTTAGTTTTCCAAATTAAAGGTGGACAAAAGATTCGTTTTATATGGAACGAATTTTGAGGCTGATTTTGCAGATTCCATTAAGGCAATTTCCTGTAAACTTCTGTATTTTGGGAATTAAAATTTATTTAAAATCTTCATTTAGATATGGTTGGCTGCCATTCGAGCTTAAGACTTTTTTAATATCTTCAAAATGAATGTTATCATCTGTACCGGCAACTTTTCTGCTTTGGTTTTATGACGAAACATCTTGCTGAATAGTTTTTGCAATATTAAAACCGAGCCACAATTTTTCTTTAAAGAAGTAAAAGTGTCTTTATGTATCGGCATAACTGAAGTACATTCTAGACTCAGCTAGGCGGGCACGGCTCAGTTGCCACACTAAAAACAGGTTAAACGGACGATTAGGCAAGTCGGGGCGCTTAATTAAAGCTAAGCCGAAAGATGCGCTTTTGCACGTGTTAAAAGTTAATTTTCCAAATTAACGGTGGACCCAAAATTCGCTATATGTGGAACAAAATTTCAGGCTGTTCGTCTAGGTCAAAAGAAGTTATAAAGACCGTTTAGTTCATTTTGTGTTTTCTCTTGTGATTTTCCGGCTTTGAATTTCTTTTAAATCCTCATTAAGATTTGGTTGGCTGCCATTTGGTGCTTAAGACTTTTCTAATAACTTCCGAATAAACGTTGTCATAAACTTTTTTTTTCTGATAATAAACCATCTTGTTGAATAGCCCTTGCAATTAAAAAAATCAATAACGAGCCGCAACTTTTCTTTAAAAAGGTAAAAATCTTAAGTTTCAGCGTGATTAAAGTAGAATCTAAACGGATGATTAGGCAAGTCGGGGCGCTTAATTAAATCTAAGTGGAAAGATGCGCTTGTGCACTTGTTAAAAGTTAATTTTCCAAATTAAAGGTGGACGAAAGATTCACTTTATATGGAACAAATATTAAGGCTGATTTTCCAGATTCAAAGAAGTTATAAACTCCATTATGGTAATTTCGTATAACATCCTGTGATTTTTTTTATTTTTTATTTAGTCGGTTTAGAACGTTTTTCAACGTTGTCCGACGCCTATTCTCCACCTCCTTCGATCCTGACAATCATCTTCTGTCAGATTTTTTTGACTCATTGATCTTTGGATTGACTGTTGCCATTCTAGTTTAGGACGCCCTCTTTTAATGCGCCCTATTGGTTGCCATTCTAGGACCTGCTTTGGTAATCTTTCGTCGTTCATCCGTTGTACACGGCCGTACCATATCAGTTGTCTTTTAGTGATGTCATCCGTTATGCTTCCTTCGATTCCCATTCTTTCTTTTATGATCTCATTTCTTAAGTGATCTGTAGATATTCATTGATCTTCTTATTGCATCCATTTCGACACTTTCCATTTTTGTTTTGTATTTTTCTGTTACGCGACAAGTCTCTATTCCATACAACAACGTGCTTTTCACCATTGTTTCATATATGTTAAATTTTACATTCTTTTTTATCTCTCTGCTCCATAAAATACTGTTAAGACATCCAATAACCTTTTTTGCTTTTACTATTCTTTTTTCCAGTTCTTTACAGTCTGTTCCTGTCTTATCAAATGTGACACCCAAGTATACATACTCATTGCATGGAGATATTACTTGTCCATTGTCTAGTTCTAACTCACTGGATTCGTTTCCAATACATAAGTACTGTGTCTTGTCCACGTTCACTGTTAATCCCCACTTTTGGTATTCTTCCATTAACTTTCTCATCATATACTCCATGTCCTCTTTATCATTAGCTACAATTACTTGGTCGTCAGCAAACTGTAGTGTGTATATGGTAAATCGATCGTTAAGTTGTATTCCCATGCCGTGCACTTTCCGTTTCCAGTTTTTTAGAGCTACTGCAATATATATATTAAAAAGAGTTGGAGAAATACAACATCCCTGTCTTAAGCCTTTTGTTACCAGGAATTCTTTTGAAAGTCGATTTCCAATTTTAATTTTAGATTTTGACCCTTTGTATAGTTCTTTTATCGCTTTTATGTATGTATGATTGATATTAGTCTGCTCTAGCACTGTCCATAGTTTTTCTACTGGAACGGTATCATATGCTTTTTGTAGGTCCACAAGGGTAACATGAGTCTCTATATTTCTGGTGCTCCTTTTCTCAATTACTTGTTTAAGACAAAAAACATTATCACTAAAAGATCTGCCTGCACGAAACCCACTTTGCTCTTCTTCTTCTTGTTCATGAAAATCCTTCTCTATTAGATCTCTAAGAATCCTACCGTACAATCTACTGAGAGTACTGGTTACTGAAATTCCTTTGTAATTGTTGCAATCCAGCTTGTTTCCTTTTTTATGTATTGAGGATATAAATGCAATTTTCCAATCATCAGGTACTGGATGTCCGTTTATGCATTGATTGATAACATATGTGAGATTTTCGATTAGTTTCTCTGATCCATATTTGAGCATTTCAGCATATATTCCTCCAGGTCCGCTAGCTTTTCCGGATTTAAGCTTTTTAATACTATTTTTTATCATTTCTTTTTCGATGATTACTTCTTCTCCGTGCACTTCTATGTCTCTCCTCAGTGAGGCTGCCAGATATTCGGGTCTCGTTTCCTGCAGCAGTCCCTTGTAGTGTTCTGTCCATTGTTCTGGTTTGATGATCTGGATGTTTACTTTTTCTTTTGTTGGGTTTTTTACTGTAGAAATGAATTTCCATACTTCAGAACTCTGCCTACCTCCTACGTGTGTATTGATATCGTGGCATTTGCGCTCGAACAGTTCATTTTTTTCTGTGCGTATCAAATTTCTTAGCTGTCTCCTGTGATTTGCCAGCTTAAAATTTATTTAAAATCCTCATTTAGATGTGGTTGGCTGCCATTCGCGCTTTAGACTTTTTAATAACTTCCAAATGAACTTGATCATCTGTACCTGCAACTTTTTTGCTTTTTTTTACTAGTTTTTGCAATATTAAAACCGAGACTGAACTTTTCTTTAAAGAGGTAAAAGAATCTTTACGTGTCGGCATATTTGAAGTACATTCTAAACTTAGCTAGGCAGTCATGGCTCAGCTGTCACACTTAAAACAGGTTGAACGAACGATTAGGTAGAGTCCCTGTATGTTGACATATTTGGATATATTAATATATCCAAAGTGTCAACATACAGGGACTCTACGATTAGGCAAGTCAAGGCGCTTAAATAAAACTAAGCCGAAAGATGCGTTTTTGCACGTGTTAAAAGCTAATTTTCTAAATTGAAGGTATACCAAAAATTAGCTTTATATGGAACGAATTTTCAAGCTGTGTGTCCACGTCAAAAGAAGTTATAAACTTAGTATATTTCGTGTTTTCTCTTGTGATTTGCCGACTCAAAATGTATTTGGAATCCTTATTCAGATGTGGGTGGCTGCTATTTGGCTTGAAACTTTTTTAATAACTTCCAAATAAGAGTTATAATCTAAACTTGCAACTTTTTTGTTGACAGGTTCTTGCAAGGTTAAAAATGAACCTCGACTTCTATCTATAGAGGTAAAAATCGCTTTACGTTGCTGCATAATTAAAGTACATTCTAGACTTAGCTATGTGGACACAGCTTAAGGCCCATCCTTAAATTACGTGACGCAAATACCACTACCTAGAGTGACAGGTAGTGGTATTTGCTTAACTTAGTGAACGTAACGAAGAAAAGAAGCTATAAACACCATATAGTTTATTTAGTGTTTTCTCTTGTGATTTGCCGGCTCAAATTTTCTATTGAATCCTCATTCAGATGGAGTTGACAGCCATTTTGCGCTTGAGCATTTTTTAATAACTACCGAATAAACGTTATCATCTAAACTTGCAATTTTTTGTTTTTTGATAACGAAAAACCTTGTTGATTATATCATGCAATGTTAAAACCGAGCCTCAACTCAAAGTACATTCTAGATTCAACTACGCGGGCACAGCTCAGCTGTCAAACTAAAAACAGGTTAAACGGACGATTAGGCATTAGTGCTTAATTAAAGCTAAGCCGCAAAATGCGCTGTTGCATGTCTTAAAAAATAATTTTCCAAATTAAGGGGGCAACACTGATTTCCCTTTTATTGAATAAATCTTTGTCGTAATAGGAATAGAAAACGAGAAAGCGGAATGAGTCAAGATTTTACTGGGAGGTTTTTTAAAGCATTTTTAACAAATGTATCTTAGCAGTTTCGCACTAATTCATCTTATTAAAAAAGTTGTGGCTAAAACAAAACAAATATTTTAAAAGAATGATTGGCATTTCAGTTGCCTAGTGGTGTTATGGAAAACTGTAGCGTTTCGATTTTTGTATTTGTTAGAAATATACAAAAGAAAATAAAAAATCTTGACAATTAAAAAAAAATTAAATGAACAGACAAAAGGTTTTAATTAGTTTTTTATAGACGAGATCTATTAGGATTTATAAAAGCGTGGTCAATTTTATATTTGCTGCAGGACACCAAATTGGACAAGAGTCATCTCCTGACTTAAGCGCCACTACAATTTTTCCTTTTACAAAAAATTTTTTTTGCAGGCCACTGGCGTTGACCTATTAAACAAAATCATGGAATCATAAACCGATTTATAAGATAGTATGTGACACACGCGTTAGGGATGTAGGTAAAATATTTTTTCTACGACAAATAACGCATTTATTATATTTAATTTACAATGATTGTTGAAAACTTTACTTCTTATCTTATATCTTTGGATTAGGAGAAGCTCGTTTTCATATTGAGGATCAAATATATCGGAAGGTCTTTAATATCTTTATTCTGGATGTATTTGATAATAGGTTGATAGTAGCATTATGTGATCCATCCTTTATTGTGGGTAAGCCTTTTGCGGGATTATCGTTATTTTCTATCACAGTAAACAAACGATTTTTTTCTATTTTTATTTATATTAAGACAATACGGCAACCCCTGATTTTTGAAAAAAAAAATAGATTTTGTTATTTACTCTAATCTTTTATTTTTTCTGTTGCTATTGGAAAACTAACCCACTTGTGTTTTTTGGCTAAAATTAACGTCAATGTCACACTCAAAATGTGTTGTTTGTTTGTACTAAATTGTCAAAATATTTGATTAGTTCATCATGTCATCCCTAAAATTTTAGTAAGGCCCAGAATTTTAGAACCGAATATTTGTCGCTATGCATAATATGTGGTACCTGATTGTTGACCTTTGATGGACCGAAAATGCGCTTTTCATATAACAAATTTTCAAGCTGTTTGTCCAGGCTAAAAGAAATTATAAACAACGTTCAGTTTATTTCGTGTTTTTTCTTGTAATTTGCAGGCTCAAAATTTCTGCCACACAAAACAAGCGCTTAATTAAAGCTATGCCGGAAGATGCCCTTTTCCACGTGTTAAAAGTTAATTTTCCAAATTAAAATAGACCAAAAATTCGCTTTATACGAAATTAAATTTCAGACTGTTTATCGAGATCAAAAGAAGTTATAAACTCCATTGAGATTATTTCGTATTTCCTCTTGTGACTTAGCGCCTCAGAATTCCTCTTGAATACGTATTATTATCTAAAAAATTAGTGATGCATAAGAGTTTTGTCTTGTAAGATTTTAAAGTCTTGTCAGACGCTTATGATTTTATCGACTTTGATTTAAGGCTATTGTAAGGCTCTAGCACTTCGGCATTCTTGACAGAAAAAAAAAATTAAATCTTGAAACCCTTAACAAGATTTTTTAGATACAGTAGACTCGCGCAGGTGTGAACACACGCTTGTGTGAACCTCCCAGTAGTGTGAACAGTGAAGATCAATGTATTATATTAGTATAAAGAGTAACGAGTCTCGGAAAGGAAAAGAGGTGTTAATCAAAGGGTAAAATTTTGGGAAATTACCGAGAATTACTTAGTTTTAATTCGTTTTTTGTGGTAAAACTAGTACCATTTCATGTTTTGCATTGTAAAATGGTAAAAACCAAGAAGTTTTTAATTTTTGCTTCCAGAGATAAGTTTGGAAGGCGAATCTGAGAACAAAATGAAGGCACCTAAAAAGTTGCAGTAAATTTTGTTTTGGAATCACTTAAAGTGGTTACATTCTAGTCAGAAACAAACAACATAGATGTTAGAACCTAAGAAATATTGAGACCGAGCAGTAGCCAGCCACTCATTGGTCAGCTAGATAAGTTTGGTCTAAAATAACATCGTTGTTTACCTAATGATATGCAAATGTTGAAGTATCATAAAAATTCATAATTGTAGTATTTGTCGATACTTTAAATTGTCATTTTCAAAAGAAACTTATAGTTTTACTCTAAACTATAGGAATAGTTACATTTAAAAGTTGGTAGGTATGGATTTATTATATCTTACCAATAATATTTCGGTTTTAGAATAGACCTTCCGTAGAGTGAACGGTCTCCATGGTATGAACGCGCAGATTTTTGTCGTGTTCACACTAGCGCGAGTCTACTGTAGAACCATGTGATTTTTGTTGCGGCTAGCGGTAGTTGTAAAGTAGCCATTTAAGCTTCTGTGGAGAGTGGGAAAAAAGAAAGTCTTGTAAGGCAAGGAGTTTTGCAAATCAAGACTCTTGTAGTTAAGCACTGAAGCAACATTGAACAACTTATGTGTCTATTTGTTTTCAATTTGAGAGGTAAATTTTAAAGAAAATCGGCAATACGATAAAACAGAAATAAGTTAATATCTCTTGCAGTTTCGGTGGAAATAAAAAGTTTATAATTGTTTTTGAAAGTTTAGTCTCTACGGTAACAAGAAGAAACAAAATCTCACAAAAAGTTGCCCAACGTAGCTTTAATAACAGGAAACATGAATAAACCACTAATTTTAGTTGGTTCAATGAAAACAAAGAGTTTATAAATGTTTCTGTATGTTTCATGTTTATAGCAACAAGAAGATACACACTGAATGTTGTTGAATATTAGGAAAAAAAACAGACAAGTACGAGGGTCACGCTACACCTCTTTAGATATTTCTAATCCATACAAGTTTAAACTCGCTGCTAAATTCTTTTAAGTCAAAGGTGTTCACAAGCAGCGGCAGCTCTTTATTCATCCAAAAGTGGATACATCACGACGAACGGTAGCTTTGGAAAATCAAAGGACGGTTACCTTTTAAAGGTATGTTACCAAATGTATTCCTGTAGTCTTTCAAGAACTATGCAAAAACGTCCCAAGACTGGTCTACGGGGTATTGAATGAGAGCGCCGCCAGAACAGTAGATTATTGTGCTGGACAGGGGGTCAAACTGTTGCCACACCCACCTTATTCTTCCGACCTAGCTCCGTGTGTTTCTTCCTAAGATGTCGCCATGTTAACACGGATGAAGAGGCAGTAGCTGCATTTAAGGAGGAAATTAGCAACCTTTCACAAGGACGTTGGTCACAAGAAGACGAAAGGTGGTTTTACCGCTTTTAAATGTTTTGAGGTTAGGAGAAAACATCTTAAAAAAACAGAATATATTTTTTTAAATCCTTGCAGTTTTTCGCCATCTAAACACTTTGAAAGTGACCCTCGTTACAATTTTAGTTGCTTCATTCAAAACAAAAAGTTTTAAGGGCTTGACGTTGCTCAGTGGAAACCTAGCGTAAGGTATTTAACTTTCTTTTCTCAAAAGAGATGATTGTGTTGCTATTCAAAGAGGCAATACAGCTTTTTGAAAATGTATTTATATTTTATTGTTTTGCTATTTTACTTTTTTAATTTGGTATTTAATTTCACTATTTTTAGATAAGTACGAGGTAAAAACAATTTATAGTAATAAGTACTGCTATTTATAACGCCCACTTGGTTATTTATAAACGTGAAATTCCGTTTTACCGTCAGCTGGTCGTTGTGGCATCACAATACAATTATGTGTATCAGTCTAAAATTAGCTGGACCAATGTACAGGGAGTTTCGAGTTTTTAAGGGTTTCATCTATCCATTTAGCCTTCTTCGATCCATCTTTGGAGTCTTTTCTCCGGCTGTCGCCGTTTCTTTAAATCGTCCGCCCATCGCATTTGGGGTCTTTCCCTACTTCTTTTACTTTCCCAAGGTCTCCAGTTTACAATACATTTGTTCCATCGATCGTCTTTCTGTCTGATATTATGACCGACAAATTTTCATTTTAATTTTGCTATCTCTCCTTTGGCATCCCTTGCTTTTGTTTTATTTCTTATCCATTAATTCCTTTTTTTATCTGTTAGCCTTACATGTAACATTTGTCTTTTCATTAATCTTTAAGCTTTTGTTACCTTATCCATGTTTGATTTTGTAAGCGTCCAGGTCTCGGATGCATATGTAAGCACAGGAAGAATACATTGGATATACACTTTCGTTTTAAAGTACTGAGGATATTTTTTAATTTTTAGTATGTAGCTTAATTTACCGAATGCTGCCCAGGCCAATCTTACTAGTCTCTTGATTTCAGCCCTTGGGTTTTCTTTTTTTAGTTTAATAATTTGTCCCAGATATATATATTCCTCTACTTATTCTATTTTTTATTGGTTTATTCTGATCGTGACATCTTCATCTCCTGTTTGTTATGATATTAGTTTTAGTGTAGTTCATACTCAAGCCTATATTTTTAGCTGCTGTATTAAGTTCTTCCAGCTTTTTTATGAGTTCTTCTTTGTTATCTGTTATTAAGGCGATATCGTCAGCATATCTTAGGTGATTCAAGTATTGTCCGCTTACTTTGATGCCTATTTCTTCCCAATCTAAATTTTTAAAAACATCTTCTAGGGTCTGGTTAAATAGTTTAGACTCTGACACCTCTTCTTATGCGGATTCGCTTGGTTCCTTCGTGGAGTTTGATTGATGTTGTTGTTTTGCTATATACAAAGTGTCCCAACGAAAATGTAACAGAGGTGTTTTTGGTTATTTTTGTGCGAATTCGGAGAAACGCTCGGACACGTCGAATATGTTTGCGAGGGAGATACTTTTTGACATTTTTGTAGCACGCACCCCCTTCGAGAGGTATACATTACCCCTATATTTTGAAAACGGAAAGTGGGTCTAGTAATACCTTGTTTTGAAGGTCTTTTTATAAGGGTTGATACTACTTTTTTCTACAAGTCAATTCTCTGCATAAGTTCTGAATTGGTGATTCTGCCGTCAATGATATTCTTAGCATTCGACGATTAGCACCATTTCTCAAAAGCTTCAAGCCTAAAAAAGTAGTATGCAGTACAATACAGTATTGTCACCCTGTTGCAAAGAATTTTTTTAATCATATCGCCTTAATAACAGATAAGAAAGAAGAACTGATAACAATGTTGAAAAACTGGATACAGCAGCTAAAAATATAGGCTTGAGTATAAAATACATTAAAACTAAAATCATAACAAACGCAGATAAGAATAAAATAAGAGAAAATAGAACAAGTAGAGGAATATATATATAGATATATGGGACAAATTGTTAAACTAATAAAAAAAAACAGCTGAAATCAAGAGACGAGTAAGATTGGTCTGCCCTGAGCAGCATTCGGTAAATTAGGCTATATTTAAAAAAAAAATAACCTCAGTACTTGAAAACGAACGATAACCAATGTATCCATCCTATACTTGCCTATGGATCCCAGACCTGGACACTGGACACAAAATCAAACATGGATAAGGTAACAAAAGCTCAAAGATCAATGGAAAGACAAATGTTACATGTGAAGCTAACAGATAGCAAAGGGAATGAATGGATCAGAAATAAAATAAAAGTAAGGGATGTCAGAAAAGAGGTAGTAAAATTAAAAAATTTAAATGTGCCGGTCATAATATCAGACAGAAACACGATCGATGGAACAAATATTATTGTAAAGTGGAGACCTCGGCAAAAATAAAAGAAGTAGGGGAAGACTTTCAAATGAGATGGGCGGCCGATTTAAAGAGACATGCAGGAACAAGATGAATGAACACGGCGACGAACAGAGAAGAATGGAAGATATTGGGGGAGGTCTATGTCCAAAGATGGAAATAAAAGAAGTAGGAGAAGACCTTCAAATGAGATGGGCGGACGATTTGAAGAGACATGCAGGAGCTAGATGCATGAACACGTCGACGAACAGAGAAGAATGGAAGATATTGGGGGAGGCCTATATCCAAAGATGGATCGAAAAAGGCTAGATAGATAGATAGAAGCACCCGGTATGTTAAACGATAAATACACTGGACGTGCAAATGCATACACAATTCTGAAACATGAAATTAACTACGAGGTTTAACTTTTCCGCTTAACTGTGATGAGTTTTTTAAAATTGTTGGCTTTGGTTTTATGTTCTATAATTTATACAGACATGACAAAAAAGTTTCTGTCTTTCTTCCTCTCTCTCTCAGTTTATGTCTCTGTCATCTTACAGACCAATATCTTTGCTGCCAATTATATCCAATGTTGGTGCAAGAATTATTTGCCAGCTTTTGGCTACTTTTATATTTTAATATTATTTTTCATTTCAAATTTCGCGGGGTATATGCATATGACTTATCCCCACACCGAGACACGCGCGAGTCTGCGCGACGAGTCGCAATCGGGAAACTGACAAGAAGCACAAGAAAACGCCATGAGTGCTACAATTTTCCCGTTTTTCCTATCTTCCATGCGACCAAAACGACTGCAACTAGATGAAAACCAAGGTAGGTGCACTTTAGATATTTTATATGCATCGTTTTTACTGATTTCCTTTCAATAAACTTTATAATTACGTTTTTCAATTTCTTATCTCAAAATATTGGGTATTTCTCGAATGAGTGGTGTAAGTGGTGAACCAGCCAACCTAAACTCAACCCAACTTACGTTTGCACACTCATCCAAGCTCTATGAAAAATTATTGCTTAAAAGAATAAAACCCATCATAGAAAGACAAGAAATTATCCCATCTCATCAATTTGATTTTCGAGACAAGCATTCCACGATAGATCAAGTACACAGAATTACTAATATAATAAAAAAAAGCACTAGAAGAGGGAAAAGTCTGTTCTGCAGTTTTTCTAGATGTAGCACAAGCATTTGACAAAGTGTGGCATAAAGGCCTTAATTTTAAACTAAAACGGTTTTTGCCAAAACAATATTCGGATATTTTGGAATCATACGTATCTGATAGACATTTTAGAGTAAAACAGGAAGACTCAAACTCAAATTTAAGAGAAATTCAAGCAGGCGTGCCCCAGGGTAGCGTACTAGGCCCCCCTCTATACCTATTATTCACTTGCGATATCCCAAAGCCAGAAAATTGTCACTTAGCAACATTTGCCGATGATACTGATACTATTGACGGTAGAAAAATCTATTGAAAAATGCATAGAAAAACTTCAGTATGCAGTCACCGAAGTTTACAGTTGGACCACAAAGTGGCGAATAAAATTAAATGAAACCAAATCAATTCATGTTGGTTTTACAAACAAAAATATAAATCATATACAAATAACAATTAACAACATTCCCATACCATATTCAAATCAGGCAAAATATCTCGGTATGACACTTGATGCCAAATTGCGCTGGAAAGCACATGTTAAGAAAAAAGAAGAACTTGAAATAAGGTATAGAAAAATGAACTGGCTAATTGGAAGGAAGTCCAATTTAACAATTCATAATAAGTTACTGCTTTATAGACAAATACTGAAACCAGTATGGACATATGGTATTGAACTATGGGGTTGTACTAAAGAGAGTAACATTTTAGTTTTACAGAGATTAAAAAGTACGCAAAAAGCCATGAAGATAGACTCCATCGGCATGTTAATGTGGAAGCAATTTAGCTTCTAGACAATACTATGCTAGTTCGAAGACTAAAAAAATTGAAGCCGTTTGAGCTAGTAAACTAAGTGAATTACATAAAACAAAATACTGCTATAAACACAACAAAATTGTGAGTTACAGACCAAACAAAGCTGGGAAAACTGTTGAGTGAACCCTAATATGAAATCTGACTTTTCTAGTAAATTAAGTTAAAATAAACTTGCTAGTTAGTCTTCCTGACTAGATTGTAATACAATAAACAAAGTGTGTTTAACACATAAAATAAAAACTTTCTCTCTAAGTGCGTTTTGCTTATCATCATAGCGATATCTCTAAAGTTCTTTCACGATGTTCTTATTCTACCCAGATTTCGGGTTCCTTGGATTTTGTCTTTAAGTTTTGACAAGTAGGGGAAAGGGGGGCAACTTCATTTTATAGGCTTATTTCTCCTATTAAATGATCACCATTACATTTGTCATTTGGAATTAAGTTGGCTAGATATGTTATGTGTATGTTTTAGTTTTCAGTTTAAACGAAACAAAGTCGCATTTTGCTCAGCATAAGGGGTAAAATGGGTTGGACGGTTGTATAAACGGGCCGGGCGGTTGTGTAATTTAAAATCAATATTTTTGTAGGACGAGTTTTATTTATTAAAATACTAAACAAGATTAAAATACTTATTTAAAAAATAAAACGTTGTAATAAAAAATACATTTATAATAATTAACTTTAGTATTTACAAAATTTATTAAGAATTACAACGACCTAGTCATTAGCCTGTCGACTCTCCTACTTAAATATTGTGCCTGTTTTTTGCAAAAACAACATAAAATACAACTTTCAGTGATAATACCAAAAAAAAAGACAAATTGTTTAGGGCAAAATGGGGTACAGGTTACTAGGTATAACAAGGTACTCAACGGCATAGCGCCTTAAGGGGCAGGGGAGTCGAAGGCAGCAAAGGGCGCCCACAAAAAAATTTGCGACCTTAAAAAAAAAAGGTTATCATGTCTTTAGTTTAGTAGGGGGGGGGGGACGAACCCCCGCTTTGCCCCAAACCACCACTTAAATTTAAACAAAAATCATACACAGTATTAAGTTAATTTTACGGTAACGCATTTAATTATGAAGAATTCATAAACCCAGTAATTGTTCAATATCAACAAGTCTGTCAAAAATGTACTTACCGTCACAAAATGCGCAAGCTATTTTTACAATAAACAGCGCACAATATCACTTGTTGAGCAAAAACCAACTTAAGCTTAGCCGACCGGCACCAATCATATTGCAGAGAATTGGACCAGTCATGGGGATAAAACATCTGATATTAAGAGGTTTTATTCTTGCGCAATTTACCTAAAACTGCGGTATCCCGTTTTACCCCCCACTCCATTTTGCCCCCACTTCCCCTAATTCTATTTCGATGTTTGGACGTCTAACAAAAGCATCTCATTTTAATCTTCTCATCTAAGTTTAATATACTGCCCTGAATTGTATAAAACTCTCTTAAGTCTGTCAAAATTTGATCTGGGTTTTACGATGCGTATTTTTTTACTGTACCACCAGTACAAGTAACTGAAGTTTTAAGAAACCTGCACAGTCTGCCAGAACGATTTCGGATATTGTTCGAAACAACGACTGAGGATCCAAGAAGAATTAATCAAGCCATAAACTTTTAAAACTGTTCCCAAAATAAACTTAATAAACCATATGTATCGCGAATCCAGATTTCCAATTCATTTACATAATGGATTATTAAAAAATTGGTAAACATCAAAAAGGTTTTTACGTAACAGCCAATTCGAACATGTTACTGCCTATGTTTATGCATTTATCAATATAATGAAAAACACCACACAACAATATCAACACAGTATGAATAAAAATAAACTTGATGTGTTATTATATCGTTTGAAACAGTCAAATGGAAAAAAGGGAAGCAAGGTTAAATCGAAATGTCGCAAAATTCATTCAAAAAAAGTAAAAGTTAGATAACACATCGCAAGGGTTCAACCTTAATGATTATTAATGACTCTAGAAGAAGTACAGTATATAAAACTTAAAACAGATGACGCATTAGCGCTTAATGCAGGACGAGAGGGACGCGACGGAACGGCTGTTTTTAAAGACCTACTTAAGGGTACGGACATACCCAACATACATGGATGTGAGAGGTGGAGGTCGCGGTCGTGATCGCTACATCGATATCAAAACAAACCTTTATTTTCTAATGAGACCGCACATACCAAGGATGCTTCACCCGTTTACCTTTACAGCTTATTATCGCCGTTTACAGCGATGTCGATGGCAGAACAAAATAGTTTGATTTTATATGGAGATCGAGATTTGGCCGCGAGGTAAACTTGCACGTTTATTGGTGCTTTGCAATCACATGACATTCTCCATTGAGTACGAAACGTGGAACGTACTTATTTTTTAGTTCTTTGTCATTTCTCGTTGTGTAACCGTAACTGGACTTATTCTCATATAGTCATGGAATCTGCGGATATTGCCTTTTTTGGTTTATAGGTTGAGCACTAAACTTTTGATTTGAAGAATTACACAAAATTCACCACTTTTCACCTACAGATATAGAATCACTATCTTCCCTACCCATGCTTCTATAAATTATTAAATATTTAATAATAAAACTTACCAAATTTTTCCGAATTTACCCCTCTGAAAACCTCAAAAAAACACTGAAACCCGGAAGCTTAACTAAAAGGAAAGCATCTTCGGCATGTTCTGCCCGTCATCGATGTAAACATCGATGGCAACCGCGACCTCCACCGCGCTCATACCTGTATCTTCGTTATATCCGTATCCTTAGGACCAGTGATACCCTATGGATGCCGGAGCCATCCTTTCCACGTAATCGAGTCGAGTCGAAGATCAAGTGGGTGTTTGTTCCTTTTCTTTGCTTGGTTTAAATCTATATTTTTTAAAGGCACATTGACGCCCGGAAAAAAGAAAATAACTGTGCCATATGAGCCATAGTCACGCTAGTCCCATGCGACGACAAGAGAACGTGTAATCACTAAAGAATCTTGGAAACCATGTTGCGACCTTTTTTGACTAAAAACAATTTTGGTTTAAAATAATTTCAACAAAACCAGATTTCTTGCAATAATAAAAGAATATTAGCATCAAAATCTATTTTAAATTTACTAATTTAAAAGATAGCAGCATTACCTCAAAATCAAAAATTTGTCATCTAGCAACATTTCTCAATGATACGGTTTAAAAAAAGTAGAAAAATGTAAAAAACAGAGATTCTAGAACAATTAGAGATTGGGTTTCACAACCAACCACAATAAAAAAGGCTAGGAACACCATGCGTTTGATATGACTATTAAAAAACTGAATTTCCGAACCGAACCGAACCTGTTAGCTAGGCAGCTAAACTAAACTTACTATACTTTGACTTTATTGCAGGCTTGTCAGTTGTTGTTCTTTTTGCTGTATATTTATTGAAAATAAATTAAAATCTATTCTAATAGAAAAAGTAATATTTTGAGGCACAGATTTTATCCTAGCATTACCTTTAAAAAAATAAAAAAACAAAAACGGCGGTTGACGAGCACTTACTATTTCTAAACCAGAGAACGGAAATGTCAAACTGAAACATTAACGGGAAGGCGGACATTTTGGATTTGCCACTTTAACTTTGGTCAAATCCAATACGTTAATGTTCTATAATCCGTGATTGAAAACAGCGAAATTTAGTCAACTACAATTGAACGAATTGAGTAAAATTAAGCAGCTTCTAGATAATACTGACCTAGTTTAAAGACTGAAAGAGGGAAGTCGTTTGAGTTAGTGACTCAAGTAATAACTATGTCCAGGATGCACTAACAATCTCCTGGGAAACAGGGACACGTTGCCGACAGACGAGAGAATTCGTAGAGCATGTTTAGTTTTGTTTAATTTATTTTTGCATAAAATTATTTACAAAATACTAGAGCAACGTCAAAAATAGATCTTTGGATCTTTAATGGTTTAAATATAACATAGTGTGTGTAAAAAAACAACTTTAACTAGAAATCACAAAAGTTTT
Organism: Aspidapion aeneum; assembly: GCA_963576565.1. NCBI lineage: Eukaryota > Metazoa > Arthropoda > Insecta > Coleoptera > Brentidae > Aspidapion > Aspidapion aeneum. The sequence goes on along the minus strand of OY755042.1, from coordinate 89,423,207 downwards.
TAAAATACAATAACACAGACAAATAAAATTCATCTTTAGTTATATCAAAAATTAAAGGTAAATTAGGACAGAAAATCAAATGAGTAATATTGCTTCTCCATCAGAAATTTGTTGACCTCTCTTTTGAACGACACAATACCCCCCATATCATTGATTGATCTAGGAAGAATTTGGTACGCTTTTATATCCCGATAGTATGGCCCCCTTTCATAAAAAGTTTTAGTATGGTAAGGTCACCTCGACTTTTTGTAGTCACTGTTGTTGCCAAAGCACAATCCTGGTTAGTTGTGAATAGACCTGTTTTTTCAGTTTCTTAAATGGACTTTTCACTTAATGGAACATATAAAGAGGCCAATTTTTGATTGGTTTTCTTAACATTAAGTTTTAGGTTTTTAAATTCACACAAATTCTTCATTCTTCCTCGCCGAACAGCTCCCCGACAGCTGAGACAAGGATTCGGCAGACACAACTTTACCTATTTCATCAGCAAATTGTGAGACGAGATCAGCGTCAACCAGTACCGAAAGGACGTCGACGTACAGCAGGAAGAGAATGTGACCCAAATTTGATCCTTGTGTGACTCCCTGATTTATATGGGTGATTTTAGAGTAGCAGGATTCAGCAGCCTGCCCCACACTTACGGTCTGTTTCCTGTAGCTTAGATATGAGCTGATAAGTTTGGCACAAGTCCCTATTGTTCCAAAGTTCTGCAGTTTGTTTAGCAGTATTAAATAGTCTACTGTGTCAAAAGCCTTAGAAAGATCGAAAAATAGGCCTAAAACATGTTGCTTGCTATCTTGTTCAACTATGAATGTTATTACTCTAAAAATAGCTAACTGTGTTGATTTGTTTGGAAAAAAACCAAATTGTGTTTCAGATAGAAGTTTCTTGAGACCACAAGCTCACGAATTCTTTTATATATGACTCTCTCAAAGGCCTTCGACATAGCAGAAAGGATCGAAATTGGGTGGTGCTTTTTTATGTTAGTTTTTTCACCCTTTTCGTAAACAGAAACTATTTTTGCAATCTTAGGCTGGTCAAGAAAAACCCCAGAGGAAAGATAGCTGTTTACTATTCTACACACCGGAGCAGCTATGTATTTTGCTATATGCTTCACAACGACAAATTAAAACTCGCAAATGTCAAAAACGATTTATCAATTTATTTCGATAAATTATGTACAAAAACACGCACTTAAACTTACTAATAACTTGCTAATAATTCACTACTTTAATCCGCCTATTAACTTTCGCGTTAACATCTAGCGATCACTACCTTTGGTTATCTTTGACTGCTCCATGCACGACGTCCGGCCCTATATATAAGGGTCTGCCTACTATTCGAGAATTTTCCATCCTTGTTCGATTCAGGATTATTCCACCCTTTTCTAGAACGCGGACCGTTCGCACACCAGTTTGTCACAAATAACGCAACTAAAACCTAGACTAAGAATACAACCATAAAATACGTCAACCTAATACTACACTAAACCTAAATAAATTCTAACTATAAAATTTAAATAACTTAAATGTGTAACAATATGGTTACATAATCCACACTTGCTGAATTCTTATGTATAAATAAAATAAATGAAGCAATATAATGCTAAAAACATAACAAAACTGTGATTTAAAATTGAAATAAAGTGGGTAAAGCATTTATCCAAAAGACTCATTGCATGCAAGTATCGATCTTAACAGTATCAGTCTTTAAATACTTCAAACGCTTATTGTTATGACATTTTAAAAAATAAAAAATAAATTATTATTGAGCGCTTCTTCCCCACCTCCTTACTGTTAGCGAAAAAAAATCAGGACGAGGTCTTGGAGCAAGCTCATTACTGTCCCATAACCTTATTATTTTTATAAAGGGTAATTCAATGCATTTTAAAAACGTAATTTCGCTTACGGCTATAGGGCTCGGGAATAATACTCGTGATGCTAAAAAGAAAATGGTAAATGTCCGTAAGACATTTTGCGCTTTAAATTATAGTTCGAGACCCAGAATCCTTTTTAATCGGATTTTATTTAGTTTAAACCTGTATATTTGTTTGTACGTATATTTTTTTGTTCGCCTTGGTTTATTAAGTAGTATCTATATTTGATTCAAATTTTGCGACAGCTTTTTTAACTAATCCCTCATGAGTAAGTCGTCGTGGTAGTGTTTGCTTCACACACCGTCCGGGCTCGATTCCTGGCTAGGTACTTCGTTGTTTGTCATCGTTTAAAATACTCTGCCAATATATGGGCCCCTAAGCTCACACTAGGTACTATAGTTATAGTGTACGTGCGAGATAATAAAACTAAAACCTGAAACATATCTTATTCAACTCGAGACTAAATTACCTTTTGTTTGATACCACACAAGCCATGTTTTGACTTAAACTCAAATTTTTGAAATCTACCCCCACCCTTAAAAAAACAAAAACTAAAATGTATTTTGTTTAACTCCGGACTCAATTACCTTTCGTTTGATATCACACACGCCATATTTATAAGTAAACTCTAATTTTTTGAAATCTACCCCCACCCTTTTATTTGGCTTGTGTTCGGTGGATTCTGTTCATTTTTAAGTGGGACCATCTCGACCCAAGGCCCAGCCTAGGTACCAAATTTCATTAAAATCGGCCAAGCGGTTTTTGAGTTATGCGCGTTGGTCGTTACAGACAGACATACAGACAGACAGACAGACGGCGGGGTAATTTTGAAATCGGAGCAACTTTTTTTTTCTCGAAAAAATTAGGATCACCATAGCTCACACTAATATAGTATAGTATATGTGTGAGCTAATTTGCTCTACCTTTGCGAAACTGGCCGATTGATCCTGATTGGATGGAAAGTCCCAGTATAGTAGGTGTATAGTGACTTTCTTATTTATAAAGCGCTCTATCTGTGCGGTGTTTCAGCTTAGGTACTCTGGCAAATTCAGATCGGCGCCGGAGGACTTTCTCATTTATAAATTGATATTTTTCAATTTTAAAACTTTGTAGTGTTTATGTTTACAAATAAAAAAAATTCGACATAGCGGATCAAAAATGGCGGGCTATCGTATTTATGAATCCACTCGTCTTAAACTTGGTGTTTGCGATTGTTTAAGGTTACTGAGTTCATCGTCTAAAAAGGATGCAACCGGAGAGTTGAAAAGAATGAGTAGTTTGCGTAATAAAGCAAGCCAAAAATCAAACAAAAAAAATTAATTGTCCAAAATAGATAATTTGACTACAAACTCATTGTTTTAACATTAAATGTTTGAGAAATTGTATATGCTATAACAACAAACTAGCTTTACCTTGGGTGAATGTGACTACTATTTTGTAGGTTTGCTTCGGTTCATAATAATATTTTACAATATTCCTAACATACATCGTTAGGAATATTGTAAAATATGATGTAATGATACTGTAAAGGATATAATTCGCTTTTTCCGTGAATTACGTTTACGAAGAAAGTATGGTCCAAATATTCCTTTCCTTTGTGAGACACGATGATCTCAAAAATACAAAAGTATTGCTGTATTTAAAGACAACTTTTTGGACGTTATTCCGTAGCGTGTCGTGGATAAAAGGGCGGGGGGGGGGGGGGGCACCATTTGTACCACTACTATGTCGGTTTAGAACGTTTTTCTACGTTGTCCGACGCCTATTCTCCACCTCCTTCGATCCTGACAGAAGGTTTTTTCGAAACATTGATCTTTGGATTGGCTGTTGCCATTCCAGTTTAGGACGCCCTTTTCTTCTGCGCCCTATTGGTTGCCATTCTAAGACTTGCTTTGGTAATCTTTCGTCGCTGATCCGTTGTAGATGGCCGTACCATATCAGTTGCCTTTTAGTGATGTTATCCGTTATGCTTCCCTCGATTCCCATTCTTTCTTTTATGATCTCATTTCTTATATGAACTGTTCTGGATATTCTCATTGATCTTCTTATTGCATCCATTTCGACACTTTCCATGTTTGCTTTGTATTTTTCTGTTACGCGACAAGTCTCTATTCCATACAGCAGCGTGCTTTTCACCATTGTTTCATATATGTTAAATTTTACATTCTTTTTTATCTCTCTGCTCCATAAAATACTGTTAAGACAACTAATAACCTTTTTTGCTATTACTATTCTTTTTTCCAGTTCTTTACAGTCTGTTCCTGTCTTATCAAATGTGACATCCAAGTATATATACTCATTGCATGGAGATATTGTTTGTCCATTTTCTAGTTCTAATTCACTTGATTGGTTTCCAATACATAAGTACTGTATCTTGTCCAAGTTCACTGTTAACCCCCACTTTTGGTATTCTTCCGTTAATTTTCTCATCATATACTCCATGTCTTCTTTATCATTAGCTACAATTACTTCGTCGTCAGCAAACTGTAGTGTATATGGTAAATCGGTCGTTATGTTGTATTCCCATGCCGTGTGCTTTGCGTTTCCAGTTTTTTAGAGCTACTGCGATATATATTTTAAAAAGAGTTGGAGAGATACAACATCCTTGTCTTAAGCCTTTCGGTACCAGGAATTCTTTTGAAAGTCGATTTACAATTTTAATTTTAGATTTTGACCCTTTGTATAGTTCTTTTATCGCTTTTATGTATGTAATTTTTCTACTGGAACGGTATCATATGCTTTTTGTAGGTCCACAAAGGTAACATAAGTCTCTATATTTCTGGCGCTCCTTTTCTCAATTACTTGTTTAAGACAAAAAACATTATCACCACAAGATCTGCTTGCACGAAACCCACTTTGCTCTTCTTCTTCTTGTTCATGAAAATCATTCTCTATTAGATCTCTAAGAATCCTACTGTAGAATCTACTTAGAGTACTGGTTACTGAAATTCCTCTGTAATTGTCGCAATCCAGCTTGTTTCCTTTTTTATGTGTTGAGGATATGAATGCAATTTTTCAATCATCAGGTACTGGATGTCCGTTAATGCATTGATTGATAATATATATGAGATTTTCGAGTAGTTCCTCTGATCCATATTTGAGCATTTCAGCATATATTCCCCCAGGTCCGCTAGCTTTTCCGGATTTAAGCTTTTTAATACTATTCTTTATCATTTCTTTTTCGATGATTACTTCCTCTCCATGTACTTCTATGTCTCTCCTCGGAGAGGCTGCCAGATATTCGGGTCTCGGGTTTTTTACTGTAGAAATGAATTTCCATACTTCAGAACTGTGCCTACCTCCTACGTGTGTATTTATATCGTGGCATTTGCGCTCGAACATTTCGTTTTTTTCTGTGCGTATCAAATTTCTTAACTGTCTTCTGGATGATTTGATTATACCATTTGTTTTTGCGTTAAATTTAGTTTTTCTATTTTTTTCTGATAGGACGCCAGGGGCGCCAAGCGCAGGGGGGCAGGGAGCGTTCGCCCCCCCTCCCTGCCCCCCTATACGACACACCACTGGCGTTATTGACGGCCTTCAAAAAACATCAGAAGACGGCAATTCTGCAACTCGGTATTTATTATTTCCCCGTGCCTATGATAGCAGAGTGTTCTGAGTTTTTGGAAACTATGGTCAGTATCTTGCAACTTAAAAGTTTAGATTTATTATCATAAACACTATTTTAGCTGAAGCCAGCACATATGCCAAAAACCTTGGAGTAGAGTTACAGGTGCCAAGGATAATTGGGCGACAGCAAAATCGTATGAAGGTTCTAGCAATAACAGACTAGAGTACTGGAAAAAAATCTTTATTAATACCTTATTTGGAGCCCTAATAATATATTTACAGGATCGCTTTTCCGATAAAAACCCACCAAATTTCGAAATATTGGCACTACACAACGATCCTAAACACACAGGATTGCTTATTTCCATCTCACTCAATGTTAGCGTCGCTCAAGCGACACGAACACTGCCTGCTTACGTCACCAGCGGACCAGTTGCTTTGTTTGTATTGAGAGTTCGTGTGATTTTAAGGTGTTTTTAACGTTTTTATCTCCGTTTTTTTGCGTTTTTTCATTAATTTGACGGTGTGGTTGACTATCTAATCTTTAGAAATGTGAATTGATATAAAGAAAGCACATTTATTTATTGTTAAAATAAAAGCTTTGTGTTCTCTCAATTTGCTTTATTATTATTATAACCAAACTTTTAATTTTTTTTTGCATTTTTGGAAACTCCTTGCTCATTCAAGTAATCACATTGAAGAAAATTGGTAATTATGCCGCAAACGTACTTCTTTTATTAAACTGATTTTTGGAAAATTTATTTTGTAGACAGCTTCTCCAAGTTTAGTTTCAGTTTTTTTCTTAAGTTTTTTTAGTCTCTTTATAGAAGTTTTCAGAAGCATGTTACAGGAGAAGGAGTAAAAACGGGCGCTGGGTGGGATAAAAACAACTCATAACACAAACAATGTAAATCATTTGAAAAAAAAAACTTATGAAAATCTATTGGTTTAAAGCATAAGAAGTTTTTTGACATAATAATATAATAAATATTGCAATTGTATAGGAAGTAGGTTTCGGCTTAATTACCTACCCAAAATTAAAAAAGATTGTTAATTAATTTGTATTTTGTATAAATTGTATGATAAAAGGCCTTTTAGTTTTAGATCTGTAATATCAAATAAATACCTTTTTGTTATTACATAATATAAGTGTATTTTATTATATCCGCAACAAAAACAATACATTTTACATCTAATGATTTAAATTGATTAAACTTTTAGAAAAAATCCTACTTCTATTTTAAAACTTTCAACTATTTAAAAAAGAAACTCCAACATATCGTCTGGTAGTAAAATTTATGAAATCATTTGTTTTGAATGAATGAAATTATTAATTATATTTACTAACACGAATAAAAAATTTGTTTGCAAATAAGCAAGAAAAAAGCGGGAAAAACACACGATTGCAATGTGTATTAAATGAAGCGCGCTGAGCAGAGGTCCACTAGTGACGTAAGCAAGACGCCGCCTACCGCTGAAAGATTCGAGCTAATAGGCAATCCTGTGTGTTTATGATCGTTGGGCCCTACATCCGCTTGTTATGCTGGACATTCCGTAAATTTAAGATGCGCATTAAACAATTTTCAGAATTTCATTATTTAAACACGCTTGACGTGGCCCTGATTGGTTCAGTGGGCGAAGTGTTGCCAATCAGAGGGTGTGTGGTTCGAATCCCATGCCTGCCACTACAAACTCGATCCTACTCTCCGTTTGTGAATACAGAGCCTTAAGTTGCAGAATGTGGCTAGATGGCCTTTGACGCATAGGCCAACCAAACCGAAATATGGTGCAACTTGTGGAGAGACAAAAAAATTAATAAAGACGAGTTAAAATGTTTGAATATAGCAGAAGTAGTAAAACAAAACGAACGATCTTTTCAGAGGATATATTAAGCGGTTTGTGCATGCTGAGTGTACACCAGAAACTCTTCCAGAAGTGTATTATTAATATATAAAAAAACTTAGCAAAATACGTAGAGGTCCCGCACTACAGAAAAAAATACAAAATGTCTGCTAGACATTTCTTATACAATAAATTAGTCGGAGTATCATATTTTCCTTGCCACAATGCCTTAAAAAGGTCACGAAGCAAGCTTCAGCGAGTCGGGACTTCTTAGGCTATATACGCGGAGGATTATAACATTTTTAGCCAATTACTTTTTTATTGTCCCCGACCGAGATAAAGTGCACCCCGGTGAGCTACATTTTTATCAAATTTAATATATATTTCTACAGAATTTTTGTAGCTTAGATTTATAAAACATATTATGTGCCATGTGTTCGTATGGTGTCCGCGGATAAGAATATGCCCAAGGGTAACACCTAGCCCTGTCGACTAAACCGGCCTCGACCGCAGCCCACGAGAAAGACCCCGGGAGCGGAAATATCACGTGACCGTAGGAGGGTCACAAAAGAACGCCTCCCGGCCAGCTGTCATTATAAAACATGTGTGTTTTCAGTTTTGGTATGTCGAGTTTTTTTAATTCCGGCATTAATTTTATGTGAATTTTATCAAAGTTATTAAAATACCGCAGCCCACGAAAAAGACAACAATGCCGCGAATGTGTAGTGTTGTTGGTTGTCGGTCCAACTATAAAACTGAAACCGAATATATGTCAACTTTTAATTTGCCAGTGGATAAACAAATGCAAAAAAGTTGGTTGCGAGAAATTCCTAATGATTTAAGTATCTTAAAACGTCAACAAGTTTGCATCAAACATTTTCCTAACGAGCAGGTTATTTGGTTTGATAAGTGTGTTGTAAATGGAGAGTGTTGAAAATGTTCCGAAATACCTAAGTAGACAACCTGTATCTACTGTTCGATTAGCTGATGTCGAGAGGCAACAACTGGAAACTGCAATACAAGAAGTCTTGAAACACTTTGAGCTCATAAGAAATCAAAAGTTTTATTAAATATTGAGGACATTTCAAAATTTTATTGTTCTAATACTAAAATAAACAAAAATTGGATTTTTACCCAAGAACGTGACACAGTCTGCCTGTGCCTGATGACATTTTTGAACAACAATCCATCACTGTTAGCATATCTAGTTGTTGAGGAAAAACTTTCATTTTTTGTAAATGTTAACAATGTGTCCATACCAAAAAACAAACTGCCAAAAAAAGTTGGAGTTTTATTTTTGGACAGCACCGATACACTTGAAGAGCTAATGCAGTTTATTGAAATGAAAGTTGCAAACGGGAAAGAAGTGGTAAAAGATAAGATTGATCAAGTAATAGACATCCTTAGTGACATTTTCGATAGTGAGAGTGAAAAATATATTCAATTTTCATTTCTTATTGAACAATTAGGTCTCTTGAAAAGGTCACCTGAGAATCGAACATATTGTGGATACACTTTAATGTTGGCTTCATCTTTGTTTATCCAGTCATACAGTGCATACATGTCAATTTACAAAACTAAGGTAATATATGTCATCTGCACCCTCGCAATATTAAAAAACTGATTTGTAAAATATCGCTAACAGATAGTAATCTCTCCGGTAGTGTGCAATATTTAAAAAGTAAGATACAGCTTTTAAAAGAACATGAGTTGGTAGTTAACTTACACATTGATGAAATATATATTAAACTTTGTGCTGGGTAATTTTTCAAATAATTATTGACGACCAATACATTCAGTATATTGAACGTGAAAACCATCTCACTTATTCACAAAATCACTTGTTTCTTTTTAATAAATCATTGTTTTGTTTACTGTCAGTAAACCTCTATTAAAATTGTTTTATTATGACTTCATAATTTAACAAGTCTTTTAGGCTTTAAATGTTGTTTAGTGTCGTGGTAACTGGTAATCATATTGTTCACATCTGTTGACCTCCGGGATAATTAACTTGTAAGTAGAATAATTTTATATTTTAATATGTATTATTAACGTCAATTTTTAATATTTTAAGTACTATTTTTTCTCTTAAAAAAGTCACCAGTTAGTGTTATCTTATATTACAAATTTAACCTTGAAGATGGCAATTTAAAATTTCCGTAACGCGTCGGGGTGTTGCTTTTCCAAAATTACAAAGAAGCTACACGACGGAAAATTCAAACAAAAAAAAAGTTGAAGTGCAAGGTAATTTAGTTAATTATAGAGAAAGTTTTAAATTGTAAGCAGGCATTAAAAAGTCACAAAGAAAAATATCGTGTCCAAGTTTTTTGAGACATTCCAGGAGATCGGACTAAATAAGAGATTTCCCGAAAATATCCTGGAAAAACGCCCCTGGGACCGGCTCATAAATCGCCCGGCAGCACAAAAGAAGATGGCGGGCAGGAAGCTAATAACTCAAACTGCGAGAGGACGCAGGCACGAGACAAGCCTGGCCGGCAAGCAGGCAAAATAACTAAATATAATTTCGGCACAAAGAGTGTCGACGTGCACGACAAAAACACTAAAGATAAAGATATTACATAATCTTATTTTGAGAAGGGTATTTTCAGTCCTGCATAGTCAGTTTTTTATGAGTGATAAACGAAGCCAAAATAAGGAAAAAAGGGGTCAATATTCTTTTACTGTCGAGATACAAAGCTTCAAAATTGACTACTTTTTAAACTATTTAAGTTCTAACTTTTGTGCAGAGAAGGGGTGTGTCGAGAAAAAATCCAGAATTAGGTTTCTTAACGATTTCATATCAATTTGTGGTGCTAAATTCGAATTTTAACTTTGCCGCGCCTGCGCCAAACAGTTGACGCATCATCCTAAAAATTAGAGATTTTCAAGATGACGGCCAACATTTAAAATTGACGCTTTAAAGTCTCATTTGAGGCAAAAAGAAAACATCTAATATGTGTAATTATACACAGTGTGTTTGAACGGAAACGGACGCCTTTTCGGGTATTTTTTTTATAGAATTTGGCTACGTCAATTTTGTGTTTGCGTGCGAGGGGGACACTTTTTAGCAATCTTGATTTTTTTTGCACACATTCCCTTAGAGGGGCAAACATTACCTTGTTTTAAAGGTCTCTTGATTGTCTAAACCATCATGTAAAAATTTCTTAGAAATTTAAAGGCCAATATCTTAAAAATTATCGAAATTTTTACATAATTGTAGAACCACTCAAGACACCTTCAAACCACGGTATCACTCGACCCACTTGCCCTCTTTAAAATATAGAGGTAATGTGTACCACCAAAGGGCGTACGCGCAAAAAAAATCAAGCTAGCCAAAAAGGCACCACCTTACACACAAAATCGACGTGTTCGAGGGTTTTTCCAAAAACAAACAACAAATATCCGAAAAGGACTGTTTTAACTTAAAAAAAACATTCTGTATAAACCAGTGGGGTTAGACTACAATTGAAGTAATTTCAGACAAGCTTTATCCAATGTTTTTAAAAACCATGCTCCTTAGAAAAAATGTGTTTTATAGTTTATTGTAGCCAATAAATTTTCCTGTTAAACGTTGTATAACAAGGTGGGATTAATTTTATTATTATTCAAACAAAAAAATTTTGTTAATGGTTTTATCCAACTTTCTCAGAAACTAAGCAAAACCTTATGTATTGCTGTATCCCATTCCGTTGGAACTAACAGAAGAAATGAGACTCTGTATGGAGGATGACGAAACAGTTAGACATGTACTGTGCGAATGTCCTACTACTGCACGTTTACGTCAGAATACTTTCGGTAAACCTCAGATTGATTTAGAAGATCTGAACAGTGTCTCATCCAAACTGATAGCTAACCTTTTTGGATTATTGGGCATACAGTGGTGAGAAACCACTCAAAACTAAGCGACAATAGACCCACTGGGGGTCGCAGTGGAGGGACTGCTTTCCGTTATGTAGGTAGGTATCTAGTTTGCATAATAATTTAATGGAATGAAGCTGCAATTTAGCAGTTATTCTTTCGTGACTATCCACATTTCGTACTGTTTTATTTACGGGTTGCCTCGACTCTAACCAGGAAATAGGTAACTAAAATTAGTGATAGAGTTCATATTATATGTCTTCGTTTTGAAAACGACCTATTACGTACCTAACAGGCTGGAAATCTTTCTAACGACACCTTGCCTCGCAAAATTAGGAGCAAATTTGATAAAGGGTCTCTCAATTAGGCATTTTGGTCATTTCGGCTACTCTGGAAAATCAGGATCGGATCTAGTCTTTACGCACGCATGGCTTGCATTATACGACTGCTATTTAACTATTCCACGATTTTTTTTATGCTAGTGTTGCAGTCAATATTTGTTAAGTTCTTTTGATTAAGTAAAAGGTTAATAACATTCATAAGTGCAGAAATAGATAGACAAATGCTAATGCTAGGTGACTCTAGAACAGGCTAAGAGCAACCCAGGTTTTAAAGTTAATTATAATCGACTCTTCGTTCCTTCTAACGCAGACATAAAAATTGGACAACAAAAAGCTTAGCAAACTTTTGGATAAATCAAATATGTTCAAAATTAATTGTAATGTCAAAAATAATTAAATCTAAAATTAACAACAGCAGCGTAAAGTCAATATATCGACCAAAACATTCATGGTATCGATGCAAAACGTTAAAGAGACATGAAACTCAACTCAAAACCTGCATGCATTTGAAATCTGATACCTCTTAAGAATCCAGAAAATCCACTGGCCAGTCTCAACAATCAAGACTCAAGACCCAATTGTACAAGAAATTATAAGTCTTGAAGGTAGGGTTGTATTGGAAATACAATTATATATACTCGATAAAAGTCCGCAAAATAATTTCGGTCCATAGTTGGAGGTATATAATCAGCAAATTGAAGAATGTGCAAATCCAACTGTTACTAAAGAAGTAAGTAATGTGATAGCTAGCAGTATTCGTATTAAAATCCCAGTCTAGATGTTGCATCCGTCAACACATCACCGACACGTTAAGAGAGATGAGGACTTAAAATAAATTACCCAACTATTAAATTCAGACACACCTCGAGATTTCGAGGTGGAGGTTACAGATGGTAGATCTGAGGGCACGGCAGTGCCTCGCCAAGTTCGCGCGCCCTAACCATCTTTTCTGGAAACATTTCAGCCTACCTACCTACCTAAAACTCTACTTCGGAATGAGCTACAAATCTCAAACTTTGCACAGTCGTAGATCTCCATGGAGTTAACAACCCCTCCAAGTTTCATGGAATTCCATTAAGTAGTAAAGTAGTTACGAAATTTCAAAAAACGACGAAATTGCCACTCACTTACTGACTCACTCACTCATGTATAGATCATCAATATTATACTGAACTTCCAGACATGCTAGAAAGCTGAAATTTGGCAGACTGATAGAAATTATGACCAAACCCCTGGGAAAAATCAGAAAACCCCAAAATTTTAATTTACTCCCCTCCCCTATACATTTAAAGTTATATAAAAGTAGCATCGCCCACTTCCAGAAATGCTAGAGAGTTGAGCTTTGGCAGACTGATAGGAACTATGATAAAACTATAGGAAAAAATCAAAAACCCCCAAAATTTTAATTTACTCCCTTCCCCTATACATTTAAAGTTATGTTAAAGTAGCATTGCCCACTTCCAGAAATGCTAGAGAGTTGAGCTTTGGTAGACTGATAGGAACTATGATAAAACTATAGGAAAAATTAAAACACCCCAAAATTCTAATTTACTTCCCTCCCCTATAAATGTAAAGTTAAGTAAAAGTAACATTGCCTACTTCCAGACATGCTAGAGAGCTGAGCTTTGGAAGACCGATGGTAACTATGATAAAGTTATAGAAAAAAATTAAAACACCCCAAAATTCTAATTTACTTCCTTCCCCTATAAATGTAAAGTTATGTAAAAGTAACACTGCCCACTTCCAGAAACGCTAGAGAGCTGAACTTTTTAAGACTGAAAGACAATATGATAAAACTATATGAAAAATTTAAAAACACCAAGATTTTAATTTAGTTCCCTCTCCTATAAATGTAAATTTATATAAAACTAACATTGCACACTTCCAGAAACGCTAGAGAGCTGAGCATTGGAATGCTGATAGAAATTATGATAAAGCCATGGGAAAAAATTTAAAAAGTCAAATATTTTCATTTACTCTCCTCCCCTATAAATGTAAAGTTATGTAAAAGTAGCATTACCCACTTCCAGAAACGCTAGAGAGCTGAGATAGCAAAGTTTAAAAAAATATTTCCAAACTAGTAAGAACCTTTCATTTTGAAATTTGTATTGGAGAACTTGGCTTTACTTTTATCTCAATTCTTTTTACGGAATGCCATTTTCACGTACTTGGCCTTTTTTTACATGAAATGTTTTTGTTATGATAATATAGTTGATCCACTCTGAAGCAGGAATGTGTGCCGATAGGTTTTTCTTGACCTTGCACCTTCCAGTTGTTACTTGTTGCTTGTAAATATATATTTGCCGATGTCAAGATTGTTATGACGTCCATAACACATGGGCTCAAGTGTCAATTTGAATTTTTTTCGGTGTAGCTAGTAATATTAGTATAAAATTCCTAGCCGCCTTAGTAGTGAGAGTCGACCCTGAATAGACCGAATTTATTTTGGTTAGTTGGCGAAATGAATGTGGAAACTGGGAAAGCCCATCTATGGAAAGTCGGCAGTGTTTTGCCATTACCGACGCCATTTTGCCAAATTAACGGCCATTTACCTAATGTTTGGCATGGTGTTAAGTAAAGCCTTTTATCATGCCGACACGACATACCGCATATGGAGAAAGGTCTCTATTATAGGAGACTCTTACAGCAATATTTACTAAACACATTTTGCTTAAAAAAATTTGATTTTCCGGTGTTATATTATATCAACGAGAAATTCAACAAGAGTGCATGAAATATAGAGACTCATGTTACCTTTGTGGACCTACAAAAAGCATATGATACCATCAAATTATGGACAGTGTTAAAGTAAACTAATACATACATAAATGCGATAAAAGAACTATACAAAGGGTCAAAATCTAAAATTAAAATTGGAAATCGACTTTCAAAAGAATTCCTGGTAATGAAATGCTCAAGACAGGGATTTTGTATCTCTCTAACTCTTTTTAAAATATATATCGCAGTAGCTATAAAAAACTGGCACGTAAATTACACAGTATGGCAATACAACTTAACGACCGATTTAGCATATACACACTACAGTTTACTGACGACCAAGTAAATGTAGCTAACGATAAAGAAGACATGGAGTATATCATGAGAAAGTTAACGGAAGAATACCTAAAGTGGGGATTACCAGTGAACGTTGACAAGACACAGTACTTATGTATTGTGAACGAATCAAGTGAGTTCGAACTAGACAATGAACAAACAATATTTCCATGCAAGTATGTATACTTGGGTGTCACATTTGATAAGACAGGAACAGACTGTAAAGAACTGGAAAAAAGAATAGTAAAAGCAAAAAAGGTTATTGGAGGTCTCAACAGTATTTTATGACGGAAAGAATTGTATGTAAAATTAAACCAAATCTTGAATCTTAACATTAATTTTAAAAACTATACAATTTAACAACAAAAGCACCGAGTTGCAGTATGGTAGGGCCATAGAGATGCGAAAAAACCACACCTCAAGTTAAGATTAGGAAAAACGTCATTTAGCGAATTTTAGGGTAGGGAATCCCAAAAGAAATTTTAGGATGGAGAATCGCATAAGATCAAAATGGCCAAGGTTTGAAAATTTATATTTTAAAAACTATACAGTTTATCAACAAAAGCACCGAGTTGCAGTATGGTAGTATGGTAAAACACACCCTGAGACAAGAATCGGAAAACGTCATTTAGCGAATTTTAGGGCCGGAAATCCCATAAGACCAAATGGGCCAAGGTTTGAAAATTCATATTTAAAAAACCAGACAGTTTATCAACAAAAGCACCGAGTTGCAGTATGGTAGGGCTATATAGATGCGAAAAACCCACACCCAGAGTTAAGGGTCGAAAAAACGTCATTTAGCGAATTTTAGGGCCGGAAATCCCATAAGACAAAAATGACCAAATTTTGAAAATTCATATTTTAAAAACTATACAGTTTATGAACAAAAGCACCGAGTTGCAGTATGGTGGGACCATAGTGATGCGAAAAAACCACACCCTGAGTTAAAATTCGGAAAAACGTCATTTAGCGAATTTTAGGATGGAGAATCGCATAAGATCAAAATGGCCAAGGTTTGAAAATTCATACTTTAAAAAGTATACAGTTTATTAACAAAAGCACCGAGTTGCAGTATGGTAGGGCCATATAGATGCGAAAAAACCACACCCAGAGTTAAGAATCGGAAAAACGTCATTTAGCGAATTTTATGGCCGGAATTCCCATGAGCAAAATGGCTCAACTTTGAAAATTCATATTTTAAAAACTATACAGTTTATCAACAAAAGCACCGAGTTGTAATTTGGTGGGGCCATAGTGATGCAAAAAACCACACCCTAAGTTAAGATTAGAAAAAACGTCATTTAGCGAATTTTAGGGTGGGGAATCCCATAAGACCAAAATGGCCAAAGTTTGAAAATTCATATTTCCAAAACTAAATAGTTTATCAACAAAAGCACCGAGTTGCAGTATGGAAGGGCCATAGAGATGCGAAAAAACCACACCCTGAGTTTGGATTCGGAAAAACGTCATTTAGCGAATTTTAGGGTAGGGAATCCCATAAGACCAAAATGCATACATTAAAAATTATACAGTTTATTAGCAAAAGCACCTAGTTGCAGTATGGTGCACTAGGGGGGTGCGACCGGTGCCTCCGCACAGCGCGTCATCGCCATAGGGCGCTATTAGGCGCCTTTTGAGTCAATTTTTGTAGAGAGGGGGGCCAAACTCTAATATTGCACCGGGCGCCAATCACCCTAGTTACGGCGCTGCCCAAGGCAATAATTTTTTGGTCCACCCCAAGTGGTAATCATTGAACCGACAGAATGGAAAGTACTACTACAAAATTCTTGTTTGTTTTAAATGTTTTTGTTATTTTGTATTCGATGTTTGTTCCGGGATTTCAGAAAATCTAGTTTCAAACAACTCTTTATTTATTGGCAGCCAATATCATCGGTGTTTTTTCTGTACATGCATTTTATAATTGCTTTTCCAGATATTTATTTTCAATTATCTCAACCTGTGTTCGTAATAACTCTTTTTTTTATAAACGGAGTAAAAAAAATCCATTATTTGAATATTATTTTCCAAACAGTCAGAGGCGCGTTGGATTCTAAAAAGTGGGGGCCCAATATTGTTTAGAAAAACACAAGACTAACTTACTATCTGGCCTTCTTCGATCCATCCTTGGACATAGGTCTTCCCCAATAACTTACATTCTTCTCTGTCTGTAGCAGAGTTCATCCATGTAGCTCCTGCATGTCTCTTTGAATCGTCCGTTTCGTCTTGAGGTACTAAGGGTTTTTTTAAATTTTTTAATATGTAGCTTAATTTACCGAATGCTGCCCAGGCCAATCTCACTCGTCTCTTGATTTCAGCCGTTTGGTTTTCTTTTTTTAGTTTTATAATAATTTGTCTCAGGTATATTCCTCTACTTGTTCTATTTTCTCTTGGCTTATTCTGATCGTGATATCTTCATCTGTGTTTGTTATGACTTTAGTTTTAGTGCAGTTCATACTCAAGTCTATATACCTATTTAGGTGCTGTATTAGCTCACACATATACTATACTATAGTAGTGTGAGCTATAGTGATCCTAATTTTTTCGAGAAAAAAAAAGTTGCTCCGATTTCAAAAATTTTTATATATCTTTGCGTTTCAGATGATTTTGAAACTTTTTTGTTGTGTTGTCTGTCTGTCTGTCTGTCTGTCTGTCTGTATGTCTGTCTGTAACGACCAACGCGCATAACTCAAAAACCGCTAGCCCGATTTTAATGAAATTTGGTACCTAAGCTGGGTTTTGGCTCGAGATGGTCCCATTTAAAAATGAACAAAATCCACCAAACACAAGCCAAATAAAATGGTGGGGGTAGATTTCAAAAATTTGGATTTATGTGAAAATATGGCATGTGTGATATCAAACGAAAGGTAATTGAGTCTGGAGTAAAACAAAATACATTTTAGTTTTTTTTTTAAGTGGGGGTAGATTTCACAAATTTGAGTTTAAGTAATAACATGGCTTGTGTAGTATCAAACGATAGGTAATTGAGTCTAGAGTTGAATAAAATATATTTCAGATTTTAGTTATATTAGCTCACACGTACACTATAAATATAGTATCTAGTGTGAGCTTAAGTGCCCATAAATTGGCAGAGTATTTTTATCAGTTCTTCTTTTTTATCTGTTATTAATCAGCATATCTTAGGTGGTTCAAGTCTTGTCCGTTTACTTTGATTCCTATTTCTTCCCAATCTAAATTTTTAAAAACATCTGCTAGGGCCTGGTTAAATAGTTTAGGGGATATTGTGTCACCCTGTCTCACATCTTTTCTTATGCGGATTGGCTTGGTTCATTCGTGGATTTTGATTGATGTTGTTGCTTCGCTATATAATATATTGGCTATTAAATCTGTGTATCTGTAATCTATTCGGCTATTAATTAAAGATGATTTTACTGCCCAGTGCTATCAAAAGTTTGTTCAAAGTCTATAAACGCAATATATAGTAAAATGTTGTATTCGTTGGCTTGTTCTATTGGGATTTTCATGGGTAATAGGTGGTCAACTGTACTGAAAGAAACCTTTTCAGAAGCCTGCTTCTTCTTTTGATTAATATCCGACAAATTTTGTTTATAGTCTATCAGTTAATATTTTCGTGTAAAGCTTATAAATTACATTGAGACACAAGACAATTTGACCAAATAGCTATAACTTTTTTAAAAATTCGAGGCAATTTAACATTCGAACAATTTAAAAAGTTGTTCTTTAAAAAAATGGAAATTAGAAAAACAGAAAGGTTCACGTAAGATCAGCTAACTTTTCTAGTTACTGTTCTGCCACCTTACCAAGTCTAACTCTCTAAGGTCCCTTCTGATCCCCCTTGACATGACGCCGCTGCATTTATGTACCCGAGCAGCGCGATATCACGAGCGTATGTTTTCGGGCTATTTTTATTAAAGCTTCATTACAGAATATGCAGAGGTATATGAATATGTACGTTTCCATCCATGGAATATGGATACAAGTAATCAAAATATTGCTCTACAAAACAAATGGGCTATAGATTTTATATACCGACATAGAAATGATTTAAAATTTAAAGTGTAATGCAAACCCCCCATAAGAGGGATAGTAAAATTATCTACGTTTTTGCATCAAATGAATTTACTGAACTTGCGTCTTGATCCTGCGATGCCTATTGCAATTTTTGCAGACAGTCAGGCTGCGTTAAAGGCGCTGAACTCCTGCAGCACTAATTCGAAGCATCAAATTCTCAGGAGTCGGGAAACAACATCGGGTTATTCTTTGTTGAGTTCCAGGTCATTCGGGCATACAAGGTACTAAGGTTAAAGCAGGTTAAGCACACGGTTCGTAAAGAAACGGTTGCCTGGTAACTCGGGTGTCATGGCGGCCGTTACGTTAGTGCTACGTCACAGTTATCCAAGGAATCAGCAGTTGCATTATATTTCATAGCGAGCTTGGACATTTTGCGAGATTTTTTTTACATTTTGGTTTTATTCTGACTTTGTTATTGTTTTAGTAACAGTTCTGTGGTTGTTATACACCTATAAAAACTATAAGTAAAAAAAAATATAATTTGTCCTTATTTTTTACTCGTTTTTCTTTTAAATTATAACCAAAACTAAACAATTTTATAGCTTAAAGGTTGATCGAATAGTTTGAGTTTGGTATTTAATCAACGCTTAAAGTTAATCATAATCTTATACAGCTGTTTATATCTCTCTTTACTAAAATTGGAGAAAGAAGGTAATCAATGAGCATTTAAAATTGTGCATTAAAAATTAGTCAATAAAATGAGATAAAAAATTAAATTTCAATTATTAACAACTAACTTATGCAATGTTTTTATGCATAAGTTTTTATTATATGCCTTATCCAATAATAGAGTGTTTGACAGTAGTAAAAAATAAATATATATTTATTTTTAGATATCTCTTTAGGTCTTGGGAATGCTAAAAACAAACTTTTTTGTTTAATTTTTTCTCAAATTTATAGTTCTTTTAATTAAATAAATTCATTGAATTAAAACAAATAGCCACGTGATTCAAAACAGGCAGTCTACCAATCAGCTGCGAGTGACGTCACAAAACAGTAAACGCCTCGAACGAACCTATTTTCTGTGTTATTTTCTTATGGATGGTAATGTTTACTTTGGTTTAAAGTGCGAATTATCATTCTAATTTAGATTTTATTTTGTGTTTTGCTTATAAAAAACATTATCAATGGAAAACGGATTCTGCAAAGCCGATAGCTCCAACTTGCCAATGCTGAATTCCTTTATGGTCGCAGGCTTCTTTGCCAACAACAGTGATTTTTGTTCTGCGGAATTTAGAAACGTTAAAATGTTGATGTAAGTATTCGGTGAGTTGTTTTGTATATAACTGAAAGTGTTTTTACGATATTCTTCGCCTACTTTTACTCATTTAGATTTTGAGGTTAGGTTATATGTTTACCATATCATTGGGCAACTGTAATAATAAATTAATTCACAGAAAAAAAAAACAAAAATAAAAATCATGTAATAAACCGAGAGGGGGACAGGTAGGCAAAAAGTATACAACGGCAATACTTGAAGTACTGCATAGGTTACACTGCATAGTCCTGCGTAGGTACTGCCTAGTCCTGCCTATGCACTGCCTAGTCTTGCATATACACTGCTCAGTCCTACAATTAGCCTGCATGTGCACTGTCTAATCCTGCATTTAGAGGTAATCCCTAGTCCTGCCTAATAACTGCCTAGCACCGCCTAAAAATTTGTGCACCTTTCTGCCTATTATAGTTGTTCACCCCTTGTACTAAACATAACCTCAACAATTTCATCGTCATTTACGAAATAGTTATATATATATATATTATAGACAACGTGAGAAAAATTAATAGAAACAATTTAGATATACTCACATCAAAGTGATCTTCACAAATGTAAAGTGAAGATGTATTATATAAGGCCCTTGGGTCTTTTCGGGCAAGTTCTAGCCACTTTTTCAGTTCTTTTACTGCTGTAGGCACATGAATAAATAGTTTTTCAGGTGTTTTTATGCTAGTATTCGAACACTGAGGCACTACACACTACTTATAGGACATTTTTTTACATAAAAAACAGTAAAAACACATACCAAAAACAAATAAACACTTGAACGCCGTGTATCTGTCCGCGAGTTTACTGCGCTGTGACGTCATTGCAACGCCATGCTAGAAATTAGCGCTTTAGCGGCAAATTTAAATCGGAAATTAAAAAACTTGATTTTAAATGTAATCATAATAAAATATACTATTTTAATAATTTTGCGTAGCAAATTAGGAATCTATGTATCATTCATTCATTCATTCATTCTTCTAAAATTTGTCAAATACCCTATTAATATAAAAATAATAAATTTTTCAAAATGAAACGCAAGTATACAGGTCGGTGATTTTAAATTGAACGTTGTTAGAAGGTTAATATTTGTTTGTTAACAAAATTTTTTTACGGGCTTTCTTCCTGATACAACAAAATTTTAGTCGCACTCTCGGAAAAAGAGTCTAATGATCACCCACAACTTTTTTTCCACAGGGGATCACTCAACTTCCAGTACCTCACTCGAAAGCTTATCAAAAAAGAAAAACAACGGTATACATTTTTTTGATATACCCCGTAAGAAAATCGTTGTTTATACTTTTTTATAAACTTTCAAATGAGGTATCATCACAACCCTCAAAACCCTTTTCCAAGAGTCCGACCAAACATTTTGGTCATGTTTTTACGTATTTCTATAAAGGCAATTATTAACCCGCTAGAAGCAGCGTTTTATTCAAAGTCGCCACCCATATATACGCTGCTAAACACTCAACAGCTCAAAACAGGATTTTTTTAAAATCAGTTTTTTAGATAGGAATATTTTTATTAAGTGTTATGCAGTGAAGCGAAGCGTTTGCCGAGCTATAATTTTATAAATATTTATCACAAAAAGTTAAGCAATCACCACTCTACATTTATACTTTATCATTAGGAACTTCCTGTACTGTATGTCTCTAAAATCAGCTTAAAAGTTAAATTAAATTGTTTTTATTTAAAATTTTTCAGTCTAAAATAAGTTTTGCGCTTAATGATGCTTTATACCAAAACGTTTGAAACTTTTTTAAAAACACAATTTTCTCTTCTTTCGACGTCCTTTTTTTAGGAGATTAATGACCCTGGACCTTTGTGCAAAGTAAACGCTTTGCTGACGACTTAATAAAAAACTAAAAACGAGACTTTTAAAAGATTTTAAAAGAAAGAAAGAATATTTTGTAAAAAATGCGCTTTCTAAAGAGTGAATGTTTTTCTTCTGGGCTTAAAAGTCAATTAAAAAATCTGACGGTGCAATTTTGTAACACCAATGGAGCGTTTTAAGAAAAATTTGTTAAATCATTATGGGTTAATTAATTTTTTCTCAATTTTGTTCGATAAAACTTTGGATCATAAAAAAAATCGGAAAAATTTCGATAAGTATTTCTTGAAAGATAAGTATTTATAAAAAGTTAAGATTAAAAAAACGGTAATTTTTAAGCCCCAACACAAATTCAAAAGAAAAGGGGCACCATACATCTGAACCTTTTTTCAGTGCGTAATATACAAACATCGACAAGTCGTGATATCTTTTCAATATAATACACTATTATGTCGTCATAACCCCACAGGAAAAAAATGTAGAGATCCGTCAGACGACGCTAAAATGATTACGGGGTCAAAAAAGTCCCTAGACGTCTCAATTCATATGAAATCAACGACAAAAAAAAAGAAATCAAACAGGTTATTGTCTTCCTCTACTAATTTTTAATTTGTTTTAAACAAGTACCTAGTCCCGACATGTTTCGTAAGTAGGAACTTACATCTTTAGGGGACATTACTTAACTCAATTAGCAGAACATTCAAAAAAAACTGGTTAAAAGAAATCTTTGCCTAGCTACTAAAACGGTTGTCATACAAATTTTAAAACCATTTTGAAATTTAATTGATAAGAATTAATTCTTATTAAAATTAGTATCGAAATTTTAAAAAACGTCGAAATTTCCACTCACTCATGTATTGATCATCAAAATTTTACTGTACTTCCAGACATGCTACAGAGCTGAAAAATCCCCAAAATTCTAATTTACTCCCCGCCCCTTTACATGTAAAGTTATGTAAAAGTAACTGCTTGCTCACTTCCAGAAAGGCTAGAGAGCTGAGCTTTTGCAGACTGATAAAAACTATGATAAAACTATAGGAAAAAATTTAAAAGCCCCAAAATTTTTATTTACTTCCCTCCCCTATAAATGTAAAGTTATGAAAAAGTTACATTGCCAACTTCTAGAAACGCTAGAGAGTTAAGCTTTGCATACTAATAGGAACTATGACAAAACTATAGGAAAAAATTAAAAATTGCCCCAATATTTCATTTTATTTCCTCCCCTATAAATGTAAAGTTGCCCACTTCCAGATATACTAGATAGCTGAGTTTTGGAAGGCTGATAGGAACTTTACAATATCCTACATATTTTACTACTTTACAACTTAAATATTATCCATATTATTTAAAAAATGAGTGAAATCATAACAAAAACATTTCATATAAAAAAGTTCTCCAATACAAATTTCAAACTCAAAGGTTTTTTCTAGTTTGGAAATGTTTTTCTAAACTTGGCTATTACGGCTGCAAAATGACTTTAAATTGAATATAAACAAGTTTGGCTGTAATAGCAAAGTTTAAAAAAACATTTTCAAACTAGTAAGAACCTTGGATCTTGAAAGTATTAAAGAACCTGGCTTTACTTTTATCTCAATTCTTTTTACGGAATATCATTTTTGCTCACTTGGCTTTGTGTTAAAATGAAATTAAATGTTTTGGTTATATTATTTTTATAAAATTTTTGAAATCTGCGAATAATTTTCACACTAAAAAAAGGATTACTTAAACTACTGATTTAATACGATAGAAAACACGTGTCCGATAGCAAGATAAAAACTAACGCGATTTCAACAAAAACTTCGAAACTATTAAACTTCGAGCAACTTTAAAACTCAAAGACTAACTCCTCCGCCGTGTCGAGGATTAAAGAAGACACTTTCCGGAGGATTTTTTTATTAATTAAAAAACGGGCACAGAACTTGAGCCACTATACGGTGCTTAATTTTTTTGTCTCGACTTAATTACGAGCAAAACTCCGTTGAAAATGATACCCTAAGAAACACTTTTGCATAAGTTACGCGAGCCTAAGTGGGTAGTTAAGGGAAATATTTTATAAAGCAAGAAAGGCAGAGGGGATATTTATAAAGTTTTTCTACACTTTGCCAGATTATAAAAATATTAGATTAAAAGTTAAAAAGTTTTAACAAAAACAAAACTATTAGACCAGGGCAGATCCTTTGTGAAAGAGAAACAATTAGTAACAGAGTTAGTAGATTATATTATATATATATATATATATATATATATATATATATATATATATATATATATATATATATATATATATATATATAAATATATATATATATATATATATATATTTATCGGTTTCACAAAGTTCTACATCTTCCGATACCCAATCTCCACTCGTTTCTGTTTGCCCATAATTCATCATCTAGGCCTCTTATTCTTATTTCATTGTCTATTCCTTCTCTCCAGCTTCTCCTTGGATGTCCTGTTTTCTTCGGCCAGTTGGTTTCCATTGTAGTAATTGTTTAGGTAGTCTTTCATCATTCATTCTTTGTACATGTCCGTACCACACCAGTTGTTTTGTTCTTATATCATCCACTAAAGTACGTTCACCCACTATCATAATTTCTCTTACTCTTTGATTTGTAACTCTTTCTCTTTTTGATTTCCCTGCTGCTCTTCACCAATAGTCCATCTCCGTAGCGGAAAGCATTTTTTCTGTTATATCCTTGATTGGCCATACTTCTGAGCCGTATGTAATAATACTTTTCCTACTTGCGTGCATAAAAGTGCACTTTTACGCACGCATTTGCGTGCGGAAAGTTGAACTTTAAACAACAATATCGAAAATTTGACAAAGTCCCATTACAACGATAAACAATATCGTATAAGTACGTTTCATTTTTTTACGTGCTAATTAAATGTGTTAATTAATTGATTAATTAGCTCTAAAAGTTACGTATGCTAGCAAATGGTGCAATTTACAAACCCAGAAATGGCCGAAATGCATTTTGTTTATGGGATGGCCCAAGGTAATGCAAGAGAGGCAAGTCGTATTTATGCAGAGAGACATCCCAACCGAATTCTACCACACAGACAAACATTTGTAAGAATACATGAACGGTTATGCGAGTCAGGTACGTTTGAGAGGAGGGATGCTGTAGGGAGGCCTGCAGTACTTAGAACGGTGGAGCAAGAAGAAGCGGTATTGCATGAAATTGAACAAAATCCTGGTACAAGTACGAGAAAAATTGCACGTCAATTAGACATAAATCACGTAACTCTATGGCAAATTTTACGAGATTACCAGCTGTACCCTTACCATCAACAGCGTCTTCAAGCTCTGCTACCTACTGATTTCCCCCAGCATTTAAACTATTGCACTTGGTTTCTCCAACAACAAGAGGCATCTCCCAGGTTTTTAAGTCAAATATTATTTACGGATGAAGCCTGTTTTTCAAGAAATGCGATTATGAACTTTCATAAGAATCATGTCTGGTGTGACGAAAACCCTCATGCAGTAATTGAAGATAATTTTCAACAACAGTTCTCAGTAAATGTGTGGGTTGGTATTGTAAATGACAACCTTATCGGGCCCCATTTTTTGCCAATGCGATTAAATGGTGACCACTACCGTTTTTTTTTTTTGGAATTTACTCCACTCAACAATGAGGAAGAATTAAGACAAAGGATAGTTAATTCTTGTGATCAAATAAGGCAAACACCGGGAATATTTCAGCGTGTTCGACAATGAATGGTAAGAAGACTTCATTCTTGTATTGAAGTTAATGGAGGACACTTTCAGCAACTTCTGTAGTATAACCTGTTTGATTATGAATTGTAAATGCTTCCTCAAATTCTAAATAAAAATTTTTGAGAAATCACTTTTATACCACCGTGAAATTTGTTCTGTAATAAAATGTTTTTTATTTTTTATCTCGAAAAACAGAGCAAGTAGTGAAAAAAATACGAAAGACCTAAAAGATGTACTTTGAATTGGACAATACAAAAAAAGTACAAAAATGTCAAAAAAGTCATTGGCGTACACTTTTTTTTAACAAAGTATTTGCTAAGGTCATCCCTGGTACGCTACTGGACTTGCTAATTGCAACTTCTTTAGAGCCAAAGTAGGCCCTTTATACTAGAAATATCTCTGCCAATTTCCAATGAAATCAAGCGAACAATGTTGAAGATATTTACAAAAAACAATTTTTTTTTCAAAGTTTAACACCCTGTATCTTGCTGGATATGCATTTTCGGACCTATGCTTATTTAAGCTTTTCTTCCTAAAGTGACTCCAGGAATCGCCCCCTGAAGTTTGGCTACATACTTTATTAACACCCTGTATAAGCTTTTTGTTATGTTTTGATATACTTTGGTCCCAAATTATTCCATTTAATAAAGTTATTGCTTTTCTTCCTTGTACGTTTCGATCTTTTATAGCTTTGTCTAGTGTTCCGTCAGCTGTAATTTTTAGACCTAAGTATTTATACTCATCACATGACTGAATTCGCTGCCCGGTATTTAAGATTAGATCCTGTTTCATTCTCTTCTCTAGTCCCCACTTATTGTACTCTTTTATTAGTTTTCGTGCCATATATTCGAGGTTATCATAATCCTGAGCCACTACTATCTGATTATCGGCGAAACATAAAGTACACAAGGTGGTTTCGTCCAACGGAATTTCCATGTTTTGGCATTTTCTCTTCCATACTTTAAGGACTTGTTCCAAGTATATCTTGAAGAGCGTAGGCGAGATACAGCAACCTTGTTTAAGACCTTTATTTACTTGAAAGCCTTTTGTTAGTTTTGTTTTTATTTTAACTTTTGCCTTACTTTTGCGGTATAACTCTTTGATAGCCTTAATGAGTTGTACGCTTATATTTCTGTTTTCCAACGGTCTTTAAAGTAGATTTAGTGGTATACTATCATATGCCTTTTCAATAACTTGGGTTATACATCAGAAGTCGATCTACCAGCCCTGAAACCGGCTTGTTCTTCTGCCTTCATGTCTTTATATTCGCTCTCCACTTTATTTCTTATTATTTTGCCGTATATTCTAAACAGATGTTCCTAAGATAGTAGATTAAATTTGTAAAAAAAGCTGCAAAGAGGGTATATTTTTACGTTCCTAGCCCACGTAGCAATCGCTAGAGAAGGCATTATTTATATTTGGCATAGTAGTACCTATGACCCAAAGCTAAATTTTCGTTCGAGGATCCCCGATTTTCCGGCTTCAGAATCCAAGATGGCGGCTGACAAAGTTAAGGAAAAAAATGATTTCCCTATTTTAGGAGAAATAAAATAAATTTTAATGGACTCACTTTAAAAGGAACCTTCTCAATTTTAAACTGTAAAAAAACTTGATACCACTTCAAAACAAAATGGCGGCTATATAATTTTTTTTATATTTCCTTTTTTGCGCGATATTTATTTTTTGCCAAGTGATATTGGCCTGGGCAGCATTCGATACATTAAGCTACATATTAAAAAATAAAAAATATCCTTAGTACCTCAAAACGAAAGTGTATAACCAATGTATCCTTCATGGATCTCAGACCTGGACACTTACAAAATCAAACAAGGATAAGGTAACAAAAGCCCAAAGATAAATGAAAAGACAATTGTTGCATGTAAAGATAACAGATAGACAGTGGCGTATATATGGGGGCCTGGCCCCCCCCCCCCCCGAAGCTAAGATTTTTTTGGATATTTTCCACATATTTCATGAATACAAACATAAAATAGCATAAAATACAGCCTCAAGAGGTGTCGGCCCCCCCAAAACTGTCTCGGGCCCACCCCGAAACTTTTTTCTATATACGCCACTGCAGATAGAAAAAGGAATGAATGGATAGAAATAAAACAAGTTAGGGATGTTAGAAGAGAGGTAGCAAAATTAAAATGGAAATTTGCCGATCATAATATCAGACAGAAAGACGATCGATGAAACAAATGTATTGTAAACTGGAGACTTTGGGAAAATAAAAGGAGTAGAGAAATGAGATGGGCGGACGATTTGAAAAACATGGATGGATGGATGGAACTAGATGGATGAACAGGGCGATAGACAGAGAAGAGTGGAAGATATTGGGGGAGCCTATGTCCAAAGATGGATCAAAGAAGGCTAAATAAATAGATAGATAGATAGATATTTTAATTAAAAAAAACTAAAACGTATTAAGGATATGAAAAGGTAAGTTTTCACCAAATTTCGTGAAAAACAAAAAAATATGTATATATAAATTATATATCAAAAATAAAAAAAAACGCTGTTTTCAATTTTTCTCAACAAATTTTTGGTAAGTTATGGTAAAAAAATAATTTATACAAAAGTTGTAGTACTTTTTATTGCCTATAGTAGTAGTAGTAGTAGTGTTGGGGAGACCATTTTTGGTCTAGCGACTAGGTACACAACTCGCCCTTTTCGCAAACCCCGATTTGTCCGTACATCTGATCAAACTGATGCACGTGCCCCAGGATGCAAGTTTTCTTTCTCTAAGAGGACTTAATTTTGCCTGACACCTCTCTGTCGAGGGCAGGGATCTTTGTACTGCGTAGCAAGTATACACAGTGGACACCCCTTCCGAAAAGTGGTCCTGCTGCAGAACTTGGTTATAGACGATAGACTTATGCTGGCGCCATCCTGGTTCCGACTATATAGCACTTATAGCAGGCTTCTGGGTTATTATCCCTGGTTCCTCGGCTGGCTGCGTGTCGGCTCCTGGACTACACCTGCGTATATTCTCGATGTTCAAGGTCAACTTATATTTTTGCGTACATCGCATGCTTTTTACTTATTATTTATGACCTATAACTTTTTTATTTATTTTTTTGTGATAGGAAGTCTAGTTTCGCTAGAAATTGTGAAAAACCGTAATCATCTTTTTTTCTAAAACCAGAGGACTTCATGTTTTTTCTAATTTTCTGTAGTGCTCAAAAGGCACATTACCGTGGTTTAAAACCGAACCAAACCATTACCTGTTTTAATTCCTTTTACAACTTCTATTAGTTTGGCACAACAATTGTGACACATGCTGTATCTTGTTCGGTGAATCGAAAAATTTCCATTTTAAGTGACACGATGATTACTCCGCTAGCAATTATAAGGCGGGAAATTCCATCTTCCATTACATCTTAAGTTAACATAACACCTACGCCGCAAGTGAGAAATAAACCAGTGGCGGCTCATTTAGAAAAAAATACGCCAGAGTTTTGGTTTACAAACAATTTTCGAATAACTAGAACAGTTTCCAGAGCTTGCTTTTTTCCACTGATGTTCTGCAAATACCGACACATTTTATTATGCTTAAATATAAGGCAAGGTTTTCTTTTAATTTGTCAAACACACGGTGTTTATTGTATTACAATCTAGTCAACAAGACTAATTAGCAATTTTGTTTTAACTTAATTTACTAGAAAAGTTAGATTTAAACTAAGGGTTTACTCAACAGTTCTCCCCGCTTTGTTTCTTATGTAACTTACAATTGTGTTGTGTTTATAGCATTATTTTGTTTTATGTAATTCACTTAGTTTACTAGCTCAAACGGCTTCAATCTTTTTAGTCTTCGAACTACCATAGTATTGTCTAGAAGCTGAATTGATTCCATATTCACATGTCGATCACAGATCTTCATGGCTTTTTCCGTACTTTTTTATAGTCTCTGCTACAGTTTCGATTTTAAGATCCCGATGTAGGTCACTATTTTGAACGTACCAAGGTGTTTCTTAATAGGTACTTTATTTTGAAATCTCTGTAAAACTAGAATGTTACTCTCTTTAGTACAACCCCATAGTTGAATACCATATGTCCATACTGGTTTCAGTACTTGTCTATAAAGCAGTAAGTTATTATGAATTGTTAAATTGGACTTCCTTCCAATTAGCCACTTCATTTTTCTAAAACTTATCTCAAGTTTTTTTTTTCTTTCCTAACATGTGCTTTCCTTCGCAATATGGCATCAAGTGTCATACCGAGATATTTTGCCTGATTTGAACATGGTATGGGAATGTTGTTAATTGTTATTTGTATGTAATTTATATTACGGTTCAAGGTGTAAACAAAAGTTAGCTTAGGTTAGATTATTTTTTCTGGAATTGTCTGTTCTTCTAAGGTTTAGGCATAATTCGGCACCGTCACGCCACCGTCCCTACAGCGACATGTAAAATATTTTTACATTGAAATCAATGCATTCAAACTACACCGTAAAGGCATTATAAAGGGTGTAGTGTTAATAATACGTGTGACGGTACGGTGACGTGACGGTGTCGGTACGTATAGTTTGAACTGCGCATTGGAAAATATAAGCTCATACTTTTCCAGATGGAGAAAAGTGTTACTTATAGTTTCCAGAAACCATTGTTTCAAAAATAAGACGTGAATACATAAACATTCCTTTATTTTATTATATATGTAGTAGTAAAATCTCACTCGAATTATTGATACTTTCTGCTGTAAAACTTAGAAAGAAAAAATAAGATTCTATTTTTTTTATCTGAAAAATATTTTTTTTGAGCGCACCCCAATTTAATTTAAATAATTAAAGCCAAATCAATTCGGTAAAAGCCTAATAATATCTTCTTAACTGTCTAAGCAGAGCATTTCTCAAATTTGGAATGTTATCTTTTTTGTTGCAGACTCAAAAGTTTTATAGACCCGAAACCGCCACTGAAACTAGCAAACTACCTACTTCAAGACTTCATATAAGTTTGCGTTACTCATCATGCATTTCATGCGAAACTTTGGAGATTGTGTTATACATATATTGTTGCTTTTTTTGTGGCATCTTGTCTCTCATTTTTTAGTATATCCTGTTAGTTACTATATTGTTATAAAATAAAATTTAATTGAACATTTTATTGAGACTATTGAACCCGTTTAGTGGGAGTAAGGACACAGTTTGTCAATAAATATACTTGTAATTCTTTGGCACCATATCGTTGTAGGTTAGGTTGAGTTACGTAAAACACCTTTCGGTTCATTGTGATACGTCATGTACATGAAAACATTTTCACGAAAATCACCTTAACCCTTTCTGTATTGATTTGAAAGACAGAAGTTCTCTCTGGGTGCTCAATTAAACCAACTTTAGATGTTTATAAATCTGGCGAGTGCACCGAGTTCTATATCCCTCAGTTCTTCTACATATTGGTATTGTAGAAGACCTAGACCGCTACATCTTATCCTGACAAGACCAGGGAATTCACACGAAAAAAGTTTATTGCTCTTAGGTTCCTCCTCGTCCCCTTAACTACGATAGTTGTCGCTTGCCGGTATATTTAAACGAATAGTATGAGTTCCAGGAACCAGTGACCTGTAATACCAAAAGCTAATTTTCAGAGCATTCCACGCCTGTACCTAACCAATGTATCTATCCTCTTCACATCCCATTGTGGCCACAGCAGCCTTGGGGTGCTGCAGGTTTCTAACGCTACCCATGTTCTCTCTGCTAGCTCTAACACGGTACTATTAAGACTTAAATCTTACCTGGTAAATAGGTTCCAATACATCGAAGTTAAAGGGTGTAAATCTCAAATATATATTAGCACTTTTGGGGTATCTCAAGGCTCCACCTTAGGACTTCTTCTTTTTTTAATATTTAGTATTAACAATGACTTAACTAATGTTATGAACTGGTGTGCTAATAATAGCTTTAAATTACTTAAAGGTAAATGCTTATGTATGTCATTCACTTTAAATCGAAACACTATTGATTTCAACTACACCCTCAACGGAACCACCCTTAAAAGAGTAGACAATCAAAGAGATTTGGGTATAATTTTCAACTCAACTCTGTGTTTTTCAGATCATATTATTGTCAAAGTTGAAAGTGTCTAGAAGGTGGCAGGTTTAATAACTAGGAACACAAAAACTTAGGAATTGATGTTGCATTGCATTTTTTTGACAGCCTTGTTTTACCCATTTTGGAATATGATGCTATAATATGGTCTCATCAGTATAAAGTTTGTATAAACTCCATTGACGGGGTGCAGAGAAAATTCTTAAGGTGCATATGTATGTATTTTAGAAAATTTGATTTGAAAAGTTACCCTCGAAGAGGCTGTGCCAATAAGTATCGTTTAGAAATACTCAGTAGGCTCTCTTTGGATAGAAGAAGAATTAAAGTATTTTTATGTACTATGTTTAGAATACTTAAGAATGATATTGACTGGCCAGATATTTTAATTTGCAATTAACCGAATAAACTCAAGAAATTGCAACATGTATCTCACATTTCCCAGAGCAAAGCTCTCTTAACGATGTCTATCAACTGTGTAATTTATATAATTTATATGCTGCGAACATTGATATTAAAAATATTAATATAATGCATTTTAAAAACGAATGAATCATTATATATAGTTATTTATTATAGCTAGAGGGTTGTGATTATTTTATATACATATATTCAGGTGATTTTAAAAGTATAATTCAATAAAAGTATAATTAAATAAACGACGCAACTAGTTTCGTAAGATTTTTTACTGCTACTAACATTATACAAACTTATTTTTTGCGTCAATAAGCATCGCTGTTAAAATATTTATTTAATAATTATCATGGTAGCAATAAAGCAACAATTTTTGAAGATAGAAGTTATAATTAAATAATTTCTGGGCAATTCGAGACCTTTTGACTGGAAGATGAGAATAAACGTGTCACGGGACTTCTCAAGATTTTATTTATAGTAGTTCAAATTATATTATCTGTTGATATTTGAGAAATAAGTAAACAAATAAAATAAAAATAAATATTAAAATGACATTTGATCATGTTTACTAAGGTGACTACTGTATTGTCAACCTTTAACAAGACCAGCTTTATCTAGTCTATCGGCCGCCTGATTGGCTTGTATTTTTGAGTGACCTGAACAAGGATCGAGGTAGTTTTTAACGTAACTATGTTTGTCTTCCTCGGTGAAACGTCGCCAAAGAATAAAAAGTAAATTTCATAGTAAAGTCTATTCCTTATTCCCAGTAAATGAGTTTAAAGTTAAACTACAAGAATAAGACATTTATTTGACTTACAGAGATTGTTAATGTGGCAACATTGCCGACCGGTTGACCCCACCGTCAATTTACCCCTGGCTAAGAATTTTTCATTAAAGTAAAACCTTTTTCATATATGGAAAAAAATGAGGTGTCGAACGTTATTCCAATACAGGCCCATCATATTAACGAGTACAAATTGATGAGTTCACGCACAGGTACGTTTTATAAACAACTCCCCAATCTAGGCAATTGGGCTTCGATTTTAGAAAGCGAGGTCGCATCGAAAGGGCCAAGGGAATTTAGCATTAGTGCAGGCTTAGATAAATGTTGATATTGTTTTGATGGATAATAATAGAATCTAAATCTTACCTATACTTTCGAACTCGGTCCGTTTAAGCAAATGGGGAACTTTCAAGTGTTGAAGAGATAAATTCAGGAGTTATTTAAGGTTCCATTTTGGCACCTCCATTGTTTATAGTGACTGGTGTTTTTACATGAGTAATAATCCAAGAGCAAATCAATTCATGTTGATTTTACAAACAAAAATATAAATCACATACAAATAACAATTAACAACATTCCCGTACCATATTCAGGCAAAATATCTCGGTATAACACTTGATGTCAAATTGCGCTGGAAAGCACATGTTCAGAAAAAAAGGTATAGAAAAATGAACTGGCTACTTGGAAGGAAGTCCAATTTAACAATTCATAATAAGTTACTGCTTTATAGACAAATACTGAAACCAGTATGGACATATGGTATTCAACTATGGGGTTGTGCTAAAGAGAGTAACATTCTAGTTTTACAGAGATTTCAAAATAAAGTATTAAGAAACATTGTGAATGAACCTTGGTACGTTCGAAATAGTGACCTTCTTCGAGATCTAAAAATCGAAACTGTAGCCGAGACTATAAAAAAGTACGCAAAAAGCCATGGAGATAGACTCCATCGGCATGTGAATGTGGAAGCAATTCAGCTTCTAGACAATACTATGCGAGTTCGAAGACTAAAAAGAGTGAAGCCGTTTGAGCTAATAAACTAAGTGAATTACATAAAACAAAATAATGCTATAAACACAACACAATTGTGAGTTACAGACTAAACAAAGCGGGGAGAACTGTTGAGTGAACCCTACGTTTAAATTTGACTTTTCTAGTAAATTAAGTTAAAACAAAATTGCTAATTAGTCTTACTGACTACATTGTAATACAATAAACACAGTGTGTTTGACAAATAAACAAAAAACACCTTTTTCGTGTGTTAAAATTTTTAATCGCAATGGGCGATTGCCAATATAATTTTTAAATTCCAAATCGCAAATAATGCAAGGAAAGAAAAATTATTAAGTTTGTTCAAGCCATTCAACTGACTTCTATAATTCTTCTTTCCCACTGTCAAAAAATATAAAATGAGTTGTTACAGAACCATCAACTATAAAATAAATTAAGCTAGTCTAAAACTAATATTGAAGCTTTAAACTGACACAACTTACTTGCATTAAGCGGCACCGCACTATGCGCCGGCATCGTTTGAACGTGATGATGCTGGAGACGGCCCTGGGCGTAGGCGGCGGTGCCCAGGACCGTGCCGTGATGGTACAGCACCTGCTGCTGATGGCCATTGTGCTGCTGATGGTGATTCTGCTGGTGGTGCGCAGGCGCAGCGGTTTGATGCTGCCGATAGCCCGCCACCTTGGTAACCCGACGTCACTTGCGCGGGTTGCGGAACATTTGCGATTTGCGCGGTTTGGTTAGGGGCAGTGCTCTAACGGGGGTAAGCGTAAACACGGCACGCGCGGTTAAGGGTTCTTCCTGTTTTTGAGATAAAAAATTTAGCCTGTGACGAAGTTTCTTAAGTGTATAGAAGAAATTATATAAAATTGTTAAAGTACAAGTATAAATACTTGAGGTTTTAAGTTCGTTTTCTTTTCAAATGTATGTACAGGGTTTTCCTGTATATTTTTACACCATATCTCAAACGGTTATTTGAATAGATAAAAAAATATGATAAATACAAAAGTTTGATATTTTTAAAGTTAAACACCAGTATTTAGACCTTAAGTCAGCATTGTAGACCGGGTTTAAGTATCAAGTCTATAGACTTGATACCGACCGGTTTAAGTGTATTTTTTTAATAATCACAGGTCAAATAACTGCAAAGATTTGGTTCACCCTAATGTGCAATATGATAGTAAGCATTTCTCAGTGAGTTTCTACTCATTTAAATTCAAATTAACTTTAGAAATAAAGAAAAACCACATAAAAATTTTGTAACGAAATGTCATTTTTTGTTAAAAATAGTCTCAAATTGTAGTACCACCCCTGAGGGGTGGTTTAAAGTTCGAAAAACAATAAAAATAATCCATGACTGACAAAAAAACTTATGTACAAAAATATTCAAAGCTAAATAATACATAAATAAATTAAAACTATATCTGTAGATGCATTATCGTATTAAATACGTATCAATATTTAAATACTGTAAAAAGCACAAGATATATTAGAATCCCTTTTCAATTACACACTCCCAAAACAATCGACCATCGGTTTAATCATCGCTAACTTGTCTAAAAAATTAACATGTAAAATATAGCGGACAGCTGACACTGACACCGTTTTTATTCGACATTTCCTAGTGACATTTCGAGGTTTAAATATGGCTACCATTTGTAAACCAAAATATTTTATTATTTTTATTTATTTATAACCTTTGTGTGGAAATAATGTCTTTGTTACAACGAAAAAAGATGACCCATATCGCAAGGTATTTATGAACAATTTATATAAATATTAAAAACTATTGCATTCACGGGAAAAATAAGTTAAACCCTCAACCAAAATGTAGACTTTTAAACCTAGGATTGTAGCACTTGGCACTGTAGACCCTTTAGTAAATACTGGTAAGATAGAGAAATTTGACGGGTCGATAGTTTTTTTAAATTGAACAACCTGTATATTATTTTAGGTTTTATAGATCTTTTCTTCGTGATTTCAAAAATATATATGTTCACATTGACACAAAACGTGGTGCTATTGCTTTTCCAAGGTATATAATTTATTAATATTTACCATTCGCGGTCCGGCGTAAGAGAGGTGGAGCTCGTATGGGTCCCAGGCCACATGAGAGTCCCCGGAAGGCGAAGGAGTATGTGACAGGATACAGCAAATCCCGTAGGGACTGGCTGCTCCGTAGAACACGAAGAGAGGTGGGAGCCATAGTGGGAGGCCTAACCGGACACTGTGTCCTACAGGGACATCTGGCAAAGATGAGAGTGAAGGAGGACGCGACGTGCAAGCGATGTTGGGCCGAGGACAAGACCTCGGCGCATTTCCTCTCATCATGTGAAGCATACAAGGAGGAAAGAAGAGAGGTATTCAAAGAGGAAGCCTTTGAGACGGAGGACCTTCTGAATCTGAGGTGGCCCGATATTCTGGCCTTTGTACAGAAGACGGGCAGATTCCTTAGCGAAGGAAGGACGCAGTAGGGGGGATGCCCGGGGGTTGGCGAAAAGGGCGCTTCATGTGCCTAATCGCCAGGCCTAGAGCCTACCCCACACTACTACTACTACCATCCGCGGTGATTCTGCGCAGTAATGTATGGCGCTGCAAGCCATTATAAAATAATAAAATAAATGGATCCATGACGGATCTGATACATTCCTAGCTACTCTATTAGCACATTTCAAGTGAAGCTATTATAATCAACCTTCAAAACAGTTTTTTGTAAATATCTCGGAAACTAAAGCTCCTACGAAGTTTTTGGTTATAACGCATATTATTGACCAAAACGTGGTCTACCATATTTTAAACGCATGCATCCCAAAACTGATAAACGAAATAATCCCAACATATATAATTTTGAAATCAGAAGAAAAAGATCTCTAAAATTTCGGACTTCCATTGTCTTTATTTATTTTAAAACACGACGTTTCGGTTAGTAAGTATCTCTAACCGTTATCAAGTGTAAACAGTTTACACTTTGATACTTAATAACCGAAACGTCGTGTTTTAAAATAAATAAAGACAATGGAAGTCCGAAATTTTATTTCTACACAATCATTGTCTACAAGTTTCAAACAAAGAATATTTAGGATTTCATTGAAAAAAAACTATCAACCTGACAAATTTTGACATTTACACTGACACAAATATTCTTAAACTTCGTAAAAAATTATAAAACTTAAACTTGAAAACGAGGTTACTTTGCGCCCCCTGGTCCTACTTTGCTCCATTGCGAAAAAAAGTTCTTAGATATTCCACATTAAAAATCTGCGCATGCACCACAACGCCACCACGCGTGAATTATCCGTTGCGAATTTGACTTTTCACGCGGTAGCCGCTGTTTTCCGCTTAGTCGTCTCGAGTTAATACCAGAGTGCAGCTTGAAATTCCTGTAAAATTTGACTTCGAAAAATTTGGTGTCTAGTACAGCTATCGACTTATATGCAATAAAAACTTAAAAAACCAATATTTTTAAATTTTTTATTCACCATTTTGAATGTTTGGGGAAAAGCTAACTAAATATTAGGTGTAGTTTGCGCCAACATATAAAACACCAATGTTTTTTTCATATTTTATAAAGTGGGGCAAAGTAACCTCGGACTATGGGAAACTTTGCTCCACTTTTCAAGTTAAAAAAATATTTATAATACTAAGTATTTTGTAATAAAAATGTCCTTTGTTAATTACCTATACCATGTGTTTTTCATTAAAACCAAAAAAACATTTTTATGGTATAATTTTTGGTTATTTCTTTGAATTTTTCGAATTAACTCAAAAAGTGGAGCAAAGTAACCTCGTTTTACGGTATCATATTATTATATCTATTTAAATAAACGTTTTAGATATGGTGTGAAAATATACGGGAAAACCCTGTACTTCAATTATCACGTACATATAAAAGTACTTAGTCCTGTATTTAAAGTACATTTTAGTGTACTAAGGTATACTTTAGTGTACTTAAAGTACTTTACTTGACCAAATCAACTATATTCTAAAAAGATTTTAAGTAACAAGTTCTTGTAAGTACTTAAGGTTTAATTTCAAATATTTTACTTGAAGTACCTGACAACTCTGATTGTAATTTGGTTTTATTAGTAATAGCGTACACATTTTTTTCTAAAAACCTTGTCTTTTTAATACAAATTTCAAAAAAACTGTCTTTTTAAGCACATTTTAAATCGATTTTCGAATAATGTAGGATTTTAATAAATTTTAGTATGTTATATATCCTAACCTACACAGACCGAAAATTAATAGCTTTACGAGTCGAAAATAATCATTTTTTTAGATCATAGGTCGAAAACAATATAGTTAGAAGATAGCGGGCGTCAAAGTTGTCATAATTTATTTCCTTTTTTGTCAGTCTTTAAATGTAAGATGACAGCTGGTCTTTCCATATTAGGCCTTTGTGTATTATAAGAACTAAAGAAAGAGAAATTCATATATCTTATATATCTTTACGAAATGTTTTATTTGTAACAGCTAGGAATTTTTGGCTCACTTTCTATATAACTATGCACAGGAAAATAAAGACAATTTCTAATATAATTTAATCTAATATATTATGGATAAATAAACCACCTATTTTAAAATTCGAGTTAGTTAAATTTTGAAAAATCAACGGTAAATCTACAATGTAAAACTGTCAAAATAATGCACTACTAAAATTTTTAAAGTTACCCGTTTTAGTTAAATAAACCTACATTTTTCATAACACTCTATGTAAACAAACCTTTTTTATTTTTAATTGATAAAAACCGTTTTGTCGTGAAACCAATATATCTATATCCGATTTATGTTTTTTGTTTATTTTTCCCCATTTAAAGGGTGTGTAAGTAATGGAAGGGTAGATATCGAAAAAGCTTTTTGGCAAACAATTTTTTATTTACATTAAAATTTAGAATCCCAAAGGAAAATCCGGCTATTTTGTTTTTAAAATTTAATTTTAAAACTCACCATCTAATAGTGGTATTTAAATAAATGTGTCTAAATAAGGATCTTTATAAATTATTACTTGACCAGGGAAATAGCTGTACGGACTGATTAACTAAAAAACTAAAAGCTTAAATCAAATACTAAATTTAAAACAGTTTTAGTGTTTTATTGAGTTACTAATTGAAGAGAGTTTTAAGAATGAAAGAGATCTTTTCCTTAGTTAAAGCACTAAAGTCCCTTTCCATAAATCAAAAAGCTTAGAGTTTAGAGTCACTACGTTGTACAATCATGACAATTTAGCAAGCTATAACAAAACCTTAAGTTTGATAATGCCAAGAACAAGAAACTAAAGATTTGAAGAAGAACTAGTTTTCCTCAAATTAAAGTTAACTGAAACATGAATTTAAGAAATTTTTAGAACCTGAGGTGCTTTCCTGAAAGTCTTCATACCTAGGACATCCGGATATGTAATTTCTAACCTTTAAATTTCAATAAAATTTGAGAATTTTGGAGAATATAGCCTAAAGAGTGATAAATTTTTAAACCTCACATACAAAAAAAAATTTCTTCATCATTCACTATTAATAATTCTTTGGGGCATTTTGAGGTACTATTTTTATAAATAACTATATATTACAAGAAAAAACGTACCTTTGAAAATTTATAGCTCCATCAAAAGGAGAAGTGAAAGGTAGTGTTGCAAAGCAAATTATTCCAGTAGATCCATTATTAGGGCATTATTTTTAGTATGGTTGCTGTGTGTGGCTGTGGCGTACATAAAATAGTTTTGATGCATTTTCAAATTGTTAAGTTTACAAAATACAACTACGTCACTTGAAAATCTGACATAATATTTGCCACTCAACCAATTATGGCAATCAAGGGTCGAATATTCTTAAAGAAAATCCGATTCACAAAATTGTGAAAATTTTGTTCATTGTTAATTTAGTTTTTGTTTAAATTTTCGGGTGAAAAGAGTCGTCCTAGCTACTTTGGTTTTGACAGTTTGCCACCGTATATGAGATATTCTGAAAATACCTAATCTTGATAATATTAGAAACAGTAATAATTTCTTAGCTACTTAGTGCTAGATAAGCTATAATTAACCTGCTATAGATCGCGCTTTAAAGAAAGGTGCAACTAAACCAAAATAAATGCAAAACTATAATTTTTTATAGATATTTCTTAATCAAATGCAATTGTATTGAAAGAAGAAGC
The DNA here is from genome assembly GCA_963576565.1 of Aspidapion aeneum. NCBI lineage: Eukaryota > Metazoa > Arthropoda > Insecta > Coleoptera > Brentidae > Aspidapion > Aspidapion aeneum. The sequence continues at coordinate 89,383,401 of OY755042.1, read as the reverse complement.
AAAATGTCTTCATGCGAGAAAGATTTTCTAGACATAAGTCAATATGATTTTATTGGAACGAAACAAATGTATTTTATAATGAGAGATTACTCTGATGCTTAGCAAAAGCAGATTTTGTTTTGTTGTAAAAAAAATAAAGAACTTTGGGATGATTTCACCTTATTTACTTTAGCTTTAAAACTATTCCCTTTCTCGTCAAAATCCATCTTTTAAAATGGAAACTGCTATATTAAATTATAGCTGGGAAAGTTTTGAGAATCTAAGACGTTTAAAACCATAGACGTAGTAAAATATTAAAAGAATAAAATTGTAAATTATTCATTTATTAACTTACTATCAAACTTTAAGTTTGACTTGCCTTAATATAACAAAACTCTTGTATCATAACCTTTTGCAAAAGAAGATTAAAATATTATAGAAAACAATAACCATAGACCGGCAAATAGATATGAAATAATTAAAATAAAGGATATGAACGGCATAGAAACTAACGTCAAATTGAGAATCAATGAAGAAACTCCAATCAAAAATAAAGAACATAAACTCAAAACTACAACCTGAAATAACTGCTTTGCTTATTCCAGGTAGATAAATAAATTATAAAGAGAGCATTAAAGAAAATTAAAAATAACAAATCACCTGGAAAAGAGTAGTAGTAAGTAACGGCAGAGATGCTCAAGTACAGTGGTATAGTTGTAGTTAATACCCTCCATATTCTTCTGAATAAAATACTAAAAGAACAAATAATCTCAAATAACTGGAAAAAATCCATAACAATTATTCTGCACAAGAAAGGCGTTAGTGCAGATCGAAAAAACTATCGATCTATAACACTCCTTAATGTAATTTATAAGCTTTTGACGAAAATATTAACAGCTAGACTAACAAGCAAGAACAAGCAGATTTCAGAAAATGTTCAGTACAGTTGACCACCTATTAACCATAGACTTTGACAAGGCTTTAAAAATTTGTCGATCACAATATCAGACAGAAAGACGATCGATGGAACCAACATAAACTGGAGGCCTTGGGAAACAAGACTAAAACCCACCAGGGCTTGTAAGGCCACTTGAAGAAGATAATTTATTTAACTGTGGAATTGAAAATTTAATATAATTTTACACGTAGTAGGTACGCCTCTGGAAAAAGTTCTTTTACAATTTAATCCCTGTAAGATGCTTTTACGAAAAGTTGGATAATCCTCCGTTTATGAAATGTGTAAAAAGCGATGAAAACATTAAAAAACTTGTGACTACGTTCGACTTTCAAAGAAAGTTAAAATACTTTTTGAGGGATAAACATACCCACATATGTATTTCTTTCTCTTCTAAGCCCTTAATTTACTTTTTAAACCTAATGGAAAACAAGTACTTTCACGAGAATTTTCAGTACGGAAAGTGTCACTATTTACAGGGAGGTTTTTTTGAAAACTTTCCGGTATTAACAAGGACCGATAAAGAATCAAGAGACCGGAAAATCTTTTTACCAATCCTTCTTTTAGTCAAGTTGGTCATGACATATGTCATTTAGACAGTGATTCTGTTGACAGCTAGCTTTAACAGATAGACTAACAACAACATTTGACGGATTCAAAAGAACAAGCAGGTTTCAGAAAAGTTTTCAGTACATTTGACCACCTAATAACCATGAAAATCCTAATAGAATGAGCCAACGAATACAACATTCCATTATATATTGCATTTATAGACTTTGAAAAGGCTTTCGATAGCATTGGGCACTGGGTAGTAAAACATATTATTTAATTAATAGCCGAATAGATCACAGATACACATAGCCAATATATATAAGAAGAGGTGTCAGACGGGGTGACACAATATTCCCTAACCTATTTAACTAGATCCTAGTAGATGTTTTTAAAAACTTAGATTGGGAAGAAATAGGCATCAAAGTAAGCAGACAATACTTAAACGACCTAAGATATGCTGATGATATCGCCTTAATATCAGATAAGAAAGAAGAACTGATAAAAATTCTGGAAAAACTGGATACAGCAGCTAAAAATATAGGCCTAAGTAAGAACTACACTAATACTAAAATAACAGAAGAAGATATCACGATCAGAATAAACCAAGAAAAAATAGAACAAGTTGAGGAATATATATACCTGGGACAAATTATTAAACTAAAAAAAGACCACCAAACAGCTGAAATCAAGAGACGCATAAGTTTAAGCTACAAAATAAAAAACTAAAAATATCCTTAGTACCTCAAAATGAAAATAAATAACTAATGTATTTTTCCTGTACTTACCTAGGGATCGCAGACCTGGACACTTACAAACTCAGACATTGATAAGGTAAGAAAAGTCCAAAGATAAATGGAAAGACAAATGCTACATGCTAACAGATAGTAAAAGGAAAGAATGGAAAAAAAACGTTAAAAAGTAAGGGATGTCAGAGGAGAAGGAGCAACATTAAAATGGAAATTTGCCGGTTCAGTAATATCAGACAGAAAGACGATCGATGGAACAAATCTATTTTAAACTGGAGACCTTGGGAAAATAAAAGAAGTAGGGAAAGACCCCAAATGAGATGGGCGGACGATTTGAAGAAACATGCGGGAACTACATGGATGAACACGTCGATAAACAGAGAAGAGTGAAAGATATTGGGGAAGGCCTATGTCCAAAGATGGACCGAAGAAAGCTAAATAGATAGACAGATAGCTTTTAATATTTACATGTTAAAAAAAATTATTTAAATATTAAGTGTGTATTTGGAGTGTATGATTTCTGGGTCGACCTGCACGGTTTACGTTTTCGGTCTTGTACCGTAAATACCTATTACAATGACATTTTAATAGCTTCTATACACTAAAACTTAAGCTTAAAACAGGCTAGTTAAAACTTAGAGACCCCCGTATGTGTGACATATTTAAAAATATTAGAAAAGTAAAAAAATCAGTGCGTCTAGAAAATACGATTTTTGTTATTCATTAAACTGTTTCTTTTTTGATTATAACAACTGACATTTTTTTTCTCAATAACTTTGCAAATCTCTAATGTTTCGAAATATGTCTTTTTAGGGATTGTACTAAACTCTTTCCGTTTTATAACAGTTTTTTTCCGACAGGTTTAGGTCAGTCTTGGCAGAGGCTAATGATAGCAGTTTCTAAATATGAACGGAACTTAAGGCACAATATATAGTTGCTATATTTATAGATTTAATCAGTTTAGTATTTTATTAAAATTTTCTTTTAGGTAGTTTTCAAAAAAAGTGTTGGTAATTTACCCCCGAAAATTGAGAAAAGTTTCACCTCGTTAAAAATTTATTGTTTTTATCTGCTATAATTTTTTTATTTTTTACCGTTTAATTTTTATGATAAATCAACATTTTATATTTTTTAAATGCTAATCCAGAAATGTCTATTGTATATTTTTGAATTGTCGCCTTATATAATAAAACATCTAAAGCGGAAAGAGGTTTGTACACAGTTTTCGTGAATATATTTTTACACTTCACCTTGAAAGCTTATAGATATCAAAACGACATAGACAGAAATGTTTGATGTTTCATTTTAACCGTAATAATTTTTGATTTAAATGTCAAAAAAATTAGTAAAAATAAAATTTTGACAAGGGAATACAATGCACATGTTTAGTCTATGATAAATATATTCTAAGATATATCGCTTATGGTTTTACAGCAGCTCAGACAAACTATTGAGAAATAAATGAGCATGTTATATCCTAGAATATAATTATTACATAATAGACATTATAAATTTTTAAATAAAAAAGAAATAAGAAATATAAAAAGTTGTATTTATCTAAAAGAAAAAACCAAGAACATTTAAAAAACTTTTTAGACAAGTTTGCTTAAAAACTTTTACACCAGTATTAACTAATATCTCAAGACTTTGCACTTAGGTCCTGAGTACTAAGTTCACAGGGAACTGGTTTATTTTTTATCACTTACAGGTCTAATAACTATAAAGATTTGGGTACCACTTCTCAGTTAGTTTTATCACTCGAAAATTTAAACTAACTTTAAAAATAAAGAAAATTAAAATTAAAAGTAAAGATACCTGTCATTTTTTGGAAATCCAGCACGTGCGGGCATAGGCTTAAATGTCTCAAATTTTTTGAATAAAAAAATTTATGTTGGATAAAAAAAAAATTATACACAAAAATTTTAATAGCCAAAGAATACGTAAATAACTTAAAACTATATCTGATAATGCATTACGATATTTAATATTTATCAATATTTAAATATCATAAAACAAAGTTATATTGGAATCCAATCTCAGTAACACTATCCCAAATAATAAATGAAAAACGGTTCGGCACCTGCAACTTGATTAATAATAATTGACATACAATAAAATATAGCGGACTGCTGTTAAATGGTGTACAATGACTTACTTCGATTTTATTTGACATCCCCTAGTGACGTTTGGAGGTTTAAATACAGTTGCCATTTTTAAACCAAAATATATTTTTATTTGCTGGTTTCATAATTTTGTGTGTCATTAAAACAATTAAGAAAATATGGCCTACATTGCAAGGTATTTATTTACCAATTATATAAATTATAAAAACTATTGCATTCAAGGCAAATGAGTTAAACCTTAACCGAAAATATAGAATGATCAGAACTCTGCAGACTTAACACTTAGCACCCTTTAATTATTATTAATTATAGACCAGTCTCATTAATAACGACATATGCGAAAATTGTATAAATAATTAACGACAGGCTTAAAAAATATTTTTCTAAATTTAACATTCTTTCAAAAATGCAACTTTGGTTTAAAAACAGACTTCAACAGAAGACGCGATAACAACTTTATCCAATAAAATAAATAAGGCATTTAATACCCATAAAAAATCACTGTGTTTATTCCAGGACCTAAAAAAAGCGTTTGATTCTGTTAACCACGAGTTGTTACTAAAAGCCTTGAAGCAAACTGGTATAAGAATACAGCTAGAACTCTTTAAAGAATACTTACTGGATCGAGAGCAATGGGTAGCAATACAAAAAACTAAAAGCATCAAACGAAAACTCCATTTTGGCGTTCCAGAAGGAACCGTGCTAGGTCCCATTCTATTTATTATTTATGTAAATAGTTTGTTTGAATTAAAATTAAAAGGGCTTTTAATAGGTTTCGCGGATGACACTGCTATTTTTTATGAAAGGAGAAAGTGACCTTAAAATTTAAAAATCCTGATTCACAAATATATTTGTTTCTCATGTAATAACTTTAGTAGACCGAACTTTCAAAATCTTAAGATGGACAATATTCAAATTGATGAAACAAAATCCATTAAATACTTTGATATATAGACAAACTATGTATCTATTGGAGGTCCTTAGAAACATATTGGATGATAAAATCCTAAAACTTGTTTATCAAGCCTTAGTGAAATCCAAACTCTCATATGGAATTACAGCCTAGGGCGCTGCCGCAAATTCTTATATAGAAAAACTTGAAATTCTACAGAAAAAAGTCTTAAAAATTATTTATAAAAAGCGTCTACGCTATAGCTCAGATAATTTATATAAATAAAGTAAACTACTCGAAGTTCGACAACTTTTTTTCCTAAAGTATGCATTCACCAACAAAAAACTAAATCATATCTCATTCAAATAAATCACAACTACCAAACAAGACTTTATTATAACTATCGCACACTTTATTTTTAAAAAATAGCTAGTCAGAGAAGTTGCGAATACTTCGAACCGCGATTTTTAAATAAACTGCCACAAAAAACTACAAAATAATTTTAAGTTTAAAAAAGAAGTTACACATTTCTTACACTTTATACTCTAGCAAACTGTCGAAATGAGATAAAAAACGAAAAATTCAAAATACATTATTCGTTTTATTTTTATTACTTGTTTAATTTCCTCATATTTGTTTCAGTAAAATTTAGTCATATTTTTTTGTGTTTATGTATTTATTTATTTGGATATTTTTGCCAATTTTGCATTACGGTTTTGAGATTGACTGAGATACAAAAAACCCCCGCACACTGATTACTTTGGGGGTAATATGGTCTATTCGCAGCCAGTTTTGAAGCTGGGATGTGATGTTATTTCAAAAAAATGTTCATGTATTTTTTTGCTGTTATTAAACCATGTATTTTTGATTTATTTATTTATAATGAAACTACTAACTACTTAGCACATTTTGATATCTATTCAGATAAACTGTTTAGGTGCGGTGTAAAATATACAAGAAAACCCCGTACCTCGAATATGTAGATTTACCAATTTTTGCATACAAAACTTCCCTAAACTTTAACTTCTTAACAATACTGAAAACCGCGTTTCAATTTTTCGAAAGCAGAAAGAATGAAAAATACGCTCGCGAGTTAAATCGCACGACGCGTGTCTACACGTCTGGTTAGCAGGAAACGAAAAGCGTCCGCTCCTGAGCGTCTAAAAGCGACGACTAAACCGACGCCCGCTCGCATGGCACGTCGAAAAGTTGAGTCCTATGTAGACGCGTGCCTTTAAAAGTTCGCTTCTGCGTAGCAAGCTTTCCGGGAGTAAATATTGTGGAGAAATTCGACTGTGATTGGAGACAAAATTCAACCTGATTGGCCTGTAACCGTGACATAGTTTTTGCTACAAAAATTTGTTGTTTATTGCCGAAGTTTTCTGTTTTTCGGTTATTTACTTCGATTTTGCATGCCATTTTAAATAATCATCCCACTACGAATTTTGAAAAGGTAGCAAAAGCATATAGTATTCCTTAAAAATGGCACTAAATAAAAATAAATTAGACTGTGATTAGAGACAAAATTTAACCTGATTGGCCTGTAACCGTGACAGTGTTTGCTACAAAAATTTGTCGTTTATTACGCTTTATTAAAATAATGCTTAATTAAAAAAAACTGATTTTTTCTTGTGTTTTACATCCGTTATTATTTTTTAAAATCATTGTATATTCAACTATTTCTTTTTACTTTGTGGTCTGTAACAATGCCGTAGTTTTTGCTATAAAAATGTGTTTTTTAATAACGAAATTATCTGTTTTTGGGTTATATGCATCGATTTGGCATGTCATTTCAAAATAAGCATATGGAAAATTTTTAGAACGTAGCAAAATAAATATTGGTTTAAAATTGCTCATAATAAAAGTTTTAGGTGCCTTTAAATGTGCTCTTCTCTGCGTAGCAGGCTTTCCGGGAGTAAAAATTGTGGAGAAATTCGACTGTGATTAGAGACAAAATTCAACCTGATTGGATTGCCTGTAACCTAAGTCATTTTTGCTACAAAAATTTGTTGTATATTGCCGAAGTTTTCTGTTTTTCGGTTATTTACTTCGATTTTGCATGCCATTTCAAATAATCATCCACTAGGAATTCTTAAGAGGTAGCCAAAAGCATCAGCGGCGTAGTGAGGGTTTCATACGCCCGGGGCAAGGTTAAAGTTTGGAGTAAAAGGTAGCAAAAGCATATTCCAACTCGTATTGTTTAAAAATGGCACTTAATGAAAATAAATTAGACCTGATTGGCCAGCAACCGTGACAGTTTTTGCTAAAAAAATTTGTTGTTTTCTGCTTGCTTCGATTTTGCATGCCACTTCAAATAATCAGCCCATTAGTAATTTTTAAAAGGTAGTAAAAGCATATACCTCCCTTATTGCTCCAAAATAGCACTTAATAAAAATAAATCTAACTTTGGTTGTAGACAACATTCAAGATTGGCCTGTAACCGTGACCTAGTTTTTTCTACAAAATTAGTTGTTTATTATCAAAGGTTTCTGTTTTTCGGTTATTTACGTCGATTTTGCATGCTATTTTATCATAATCACAAAAAACTTCTAGAACGTAGCAGAACATATATAATTTTTTTTATCCAAGCCATACGTTAGGGTTAAACTGAATCCAATATGACTGAACCCTGATAGCAGTCATTTTTATTAATACGACTAATACTTTTTACCTGTAGTATTTATGAATCAATGTCCACCTAATTTCAAAAATATCCAAGTTACATGATTAACGATCTTCTTTGCTTTATTTATTAAATTTATCCTAAACTAATAAGAACAATAAAGAGATGCAATATATTTTGAGAAGAAAATTTCGTCAGCATTGAAAAAATATAATGGAGATATCATGTATTGTAGTTATATTAGGGGTCAATAAATGACATTTACCTTTCGCGGAGATACAAACGGACAGCATAGATCAAAATGAATTAGCAGTATCTATCTTTTAACACTAAAATCAATGTTCTGTCTTAACTAGTTATTAAGATATAGGCGTCCAAACATGGTATGTATCACCCCGTAATTTTACTTTATAAACAATAATAAATTTACAAAACCCAAACAGAGACAGGACTGGAACACAAACATAAACATATCTTCGATAAACTTACTTACCACATCTCTCTGTATTGATTATATTGAGGGACACTCTTCTTACCTAAAAAAAAGGTTAGTTTAGTAAACAATAAAAATTATCTTATAAACTAAATACGCTTTTTGTTCTCTTATCACGTAGGAAAGCTCTAAAACATTCTTTAGACTTTAGGACAAACAAAAACTATCCCATACCATAAGATTTATTTTATAGTTAAAACCGCGAACCTCGCCTCCCACGAGTAGTATAAATTGTCACTCAGGAACAGAATCACGTACTTTTCAAAAACCGGCTGTGCAATCGGATAACTTTTATTTTCTAAACCATTAAAAAAAACAATAAAAAATCCCTGTTCTTAAATTCCGCAAGAAATCTGATAACAAGGTGTTTAAATCAGGACATTTCTCACTGCAATCACAGTTATCGTTATTCTGAGTCAACGCAGTAATGACCTGCCATGCTGTTATGTTAAATAACCATAGCGGACGTGGTTACTTAAGAAGGTTTAGCGCTAATTATATGAGCTGACATTTGCAACAAACCAAAATAGTGCAGGCGCTAGAGGTAGTTGAGTATGCAACATATGAGGACCGTAGTTTGACAAAGGATTCTAGCTGAGAATAGGTCACAGATTGCTGATCTGGATGTTGCCAAGCCAGTTTTTGGTCCATTTTTTTTAGCTCCCCCTCCACTGATAGTCGTGTTGGAATTTCTGAAAATTTAACTAAGTTGACGCCCTAACGCCACAATGACACAGAAATGCATCAAACATGTGTAAAATCTAACCTAAAAATAAAATTATATTATTTTTTTTAAATTTTGGCTGCAAAAACCCCCAAAAACTCCCCAAAACCTGAAATTTTTAGGTTTTCTTCAAATGTTTTCAAAAACTAAGCTTCTTAGGGAAAAATAGGGAACTACCTTTACTGTAGACAATAATTTTACCATTTTAACGATATACAAGTCAGTGGGGTACGACCAATGACAAACTCTCCAGCGCCGTCCGTTTATTAGGGTAATGTAAAAAAAAATGAAAAAATTTTTTTTTTACAGGTTTTACCCGATTTCTTAAAAACCAAGCTCTCGAACAAAAATTGTGAGCCATTAGGCAATGAAATTTCCCTTTTGCAGCTAAAATTTAAAAAACTAATATAATTTTATTTTTGGGTTAGATTTTACACATTTTTGGTTCATTTCTCTGTCACTGTGGCTTTGAGGCGTCAACTTATTTAAATTTTCAGAAATTCAAACACGACTATAAGAGGACAAGGGATCAAACAATTAAACTAAAACCTGGCTTGCCAACATCCAGATCGTTAATCTGTGACCTATACTCAGCTAGAATCCGTTGTCAAACTGTGGTCTTCATATTTTGTCCCTATGAACCAAAGAGATAATCAATTGACGTTTACAGAGAGTATCGATCGATTCGAAAAAGCAGTTAAAAAAAAATTGAAAAACATTTTTTTTGTACGAACATTTTTTTGAAAATGATTTTAGAATACGTTTCCAATCAATTGACAAAAGTTAGGGAAAGCTCCTTTAAGGATATAATTATTCGAAACAAAAGTCACTAAAAAGTGTTTTTCAAAAAATTTGCTTTTTAAAAAAATGTTTTTGGAATATGTCAAAAAATCTTCAAAAAAATTTCCGCAAAAGGGGTAAACGTGGTCGGTGATTTGTAAATAACTTTTGTGACTGTGGCGGTACAATTTAAATTTTTTTCTTTAATCACGTGGGTGTAGGCTATTAGGAGAGGGCCGGAAAATAGAGCTAAATTTCGAGAACATGCCGGAGCCGGCTGTATTGTGGCACCTCGCACCTCCATCTCTGGCAAGCCGTGTAATTAAAAGACGCTTTTCCACGATTTAAGAACGTAATCAGCGTCTATTTTTAGCCTTAGCCGCAAGCAAAACTTGCCGACAAAAACTTCTTAAGTATAGTTTTGTGGTCCGCACCTATTTAGGACATTCAAATAAAATAAGAGATAGAGAAAAAGAAAATTGAGAACAAATACTGTGCTATTGAGGCCGGAAAACAAGCTGGATTTCGAGCTGGTAGATCCACATATCACGGATGCACAATAACACAGATGTTTTCCCGCAGTTAGAAAAACTATAACTGCAATGGACTGTATATATTTTATTAAATGAAAGCGCGAACAAACATAAATATATTGATACGAAATCACGAAATAATCAAAGGTCCATAGGTTAATTGCTGTTACCACACAACGGAAATCAGAAACAAAGTACTCACCAGTTTGCAGCCAATTTTTCCACGTTCCAGGGGCCGCTTTCCGGATCTAATGATGGCACCACGTAGCTGAAGGGCTGAAGTTTCTACTTCTATGCTTCAGTACACCAAAATCGAGCACTTTCAAGTGTAGACATTTGAAATAGTTGGAGAAAATAATTAACACGGCATTTTTCTCGAGGCGGTAGAAAGGATCTCTCTGATTCTTGGTGCGCATGTCAAAATGCGCGAAAATGTACTCTGTCCGTCATCCAATTGTGTGGTTTTAAAAAGTAAAAACAACCGCGAAATTTAGCGGGAGCTAACACACAGATAATTGAGAAAAATACGGCACGTAATCAAGAAATGCACCTTCTCTATGTAGATCTCAAGAAAGCGTACAACAGTGTACTCCAGCTAAAACCTTGGGAGGCTCTTAAAAAATCAACATAAGCATAACACTAATAAAACCTGTTTAAGAACTCCATAAAGACAACACAAGCAAAAGAAAGAAAGGGCAGACATTATCAAAGGGGTTAACATCAACAAGGGTCTTAAGCAGGGTTGTCTCTTCTCACCAACATTGTTTAAGATCTGTTTAGAAGAAGCCCTGAAAACATGGAAAAGGAAGAGCGAACTGATAGGAATACCACTGAACGATTATGGACTCTATACTCTCTGCTTCGCTGATGATCAAATAGTCCTGGTTCAATATTACGACGATTAAGAATATATGACCTGTAAATTAATTGAAGAAAACGGAATATATGTGCATTGGTGGGGAGCAACAGGACCTTATCTTGAAACAACAACATCAGATAAAACAATGTAAAAATTACAAATATCTGGAATGTCACTAATGACGGTTTAGATGAAGAAATCAGACACAGAAATAAGCAAGTAAGACAAGCAATTAGACAACTGTTGGTATTCTCTGGGATAAGGCTGTATCAAAACAAAACAAATATAGAATTTACAACAGCATAGTAAAAAGTGTCATCAGTTATGGTAGTGAAGTATGGCCCCTGAAAGAAAAAGCTCGCAAGTCTCTTGAAGCCACTGAAATGGATTAATGGAGAAGCGCTGCCGGAAAATCAAAACTGGAACGAGAGAGAAATGAGAGAATTCGAGAAATTAAGGATGTTAAACACAACATTACGGAAAACATATAAATTAACCAACTTAGATGGTATACAGGGAAGAAGAACGAGAGGAAAGCCCAGACTGAGCTGGAGAGAAGGAATAGACATAGACTCTGAGAAACAGGAGTAGATGAGAATATCTGTACCAACCGAGACTGGAAATCAGAAGATATATATATAATATATAAAAAATCGACCCCCTGGAGTCAAGCAAATCATTTACTTGCCACAAAATTTGTTAAATCACGTAGGATTCACTTAAGGCAACTACATTTATGTTATGGAAACCAGTGTGTTTGATTTTAGATCTAATTAATTAGTTAAAGGTAGGAGGGGTTCACCTCAAGGGACGTGGGCACTTAAAATAAATTAGCTCTACTCCAAAGTAGAAATATGTGCTGGAATAGAGATTTCCTGTACTTGCACATATGTTCCAGTTGTAAGTTCTTTTCAGTGTTTTCAATTTCAGGGAATTTTACATCTCGGACCAGTTTCAATTCAAGATGAAAATCAGAGATTTAAAAGTTTCCTTCCTGAATAAACAGTTCCCTTAACATACAGGTGTTGATATAGAAAAAATATCAATTTGGATATATCGATAATTTTAATTTTTTTAAGAATCATGTTAAATTTTAGTCTTTAAACCTAGAGTTATTAAGTAGTGTGATCATAATTTTCTGCAAACAAAAAAGTCTATACACTGGCGTACCCTGGAATATGTCTTGGGGAAAAGCGAGACCCCATAATGTTTATGCTATTTTATTATTTTATTTATGATATTTGTCAAAAATAGTTTAAAAAATTTAGGTTTGGGGGCTTATATCCATTAAAGAGCGAGGGAAGTAAAAATGGATTACGTTATCATGCGTTGGGAGGGATATAGGATTGAACCTGGAGGCAAAAATTAAGAAATATACTTAAAAAGTTTAAAATAGGTTAGACAAACATAATTGCTAAAAATTAAACTATTATATTATAATTTAATTTAAACCAAAAATTCCTCAAAAATGTTGATCTTTTTATTGTTTTTATAAAATTGTTTAAAAGGCTAGGTTTGCTTAGCATGCTAAAAAAGGCGAAGAGTAATATTATAAAAATAATTTAAAAAAAATGTAATTATAGAATAGAAAGTATAGAGTGGGCATATAAAACTAAAAAAAAAACAGTACTGCAGTCTTAAAAAATATAAATGGTCACAATTGCCAATGTTTTAGTTCTTTAAAGAAATATCGCAAATTTTCGATCTTTATGTCAAGTTTATTTTTAGTAAATTATAATAATAAACAATAAAAACACTGCAAAATTTCAAGTTGAAGACAAGTCGGCTTATAAATAATAAAGTCCGCCATTTTTAATTCAACATTTGAAAAGCTCATCAGGAAGTAGTTTAAGAAACAAATAATTGAAAAAGGTCAAGCTATATTAAACCGCTTAATAAAAATGGAATGAACATTTCTACAATTTATATTTAAGTTGCGTTGAAACAAACTGCTGACACAATTTTTAATAAATTTTTAACAAACAAGCGAGCTAAAGAAAAAAGACCGAAATTATCTCTCCATCAAGCAAACGGTAGCTTCAGGCAAGCAGAGCCGCGCGAGGGCCGGGCCAGCCGGGCACTTGCCCGGGGCGGCATATTTCGGGGCGGCAAGTTGGCTGTAAAGTTTATAATAAGTTTCTAAAGAAATAACTTAAAAACTAATACTTATTTAAGTATGTACTAAAAAAAAAGGTTATAAAAAAATTAATATTTTATTAAAATTCCACCTAATAAGTATTAATACGTTTTGAAATATAACCAGAGTTTTCGTGTAATAAAGACTAAACCTAAAACCGAACCAAAAATTAGGAACAGCATAAATAAATATCAAAATATTTATTTCAGTTATTTTCAAGAGTAAAGCGGCCTTATCCGATTTTTCCCAAGAAAACTGACTACTCTGTTTTATTGATCTTATACTGAGTTTAAGTGATAATAATTTTGAGAAAAACGATTTTTTGAATTGTTACCCTCATATAAAGTACCCTAAATTATTGTGCTAACAAAAGTAAATAAAAAACGTCTAACGAAAAAATCCTAAGTACTTAGGTACCTATCAAGTTTCGTCAAAACCAGACCAATTTTGTACAAGCTAGATAGATAGACAGACAGCGGGCACATTTTTTTTCAAAATTTCGGTTTTTCAAAACACACATGCATCTATTAATTTGTCAAAACTTGTCAAAAAGATGCGTCGCAAAAAATCAGTTTTGACAAGCTTTGTTGTTGTCAATTTGTGTGGGTTTTTTTTCTGTGCAACATGATTTTTAATTTAGCACCTAAATAATTAAGAAATTCGTATTCCATTCCATTCCATTAATTGTTAAAAGGGCATAAATAAATATCAAAATATTTATTTCAGTTATTTTCAAGAGTAAAGCGGCCTTATCCGATTGATCCCAAGAAAACTGACTACTCTGTTTTATTGATCTTATACTGAGTTTCAGTGATAATAATTTTGAGAAAAATAATAGGAGCCCGCTTTTGAGAAAAACGATTTTTTTAATTGTTTACCTTTATATAAAGTACCTTTAATTATTGTGCTAACAAAAGTAAATAAAAAACGTCTAACGAAAAAATCCTAAATACTTAGGTACCTATCAAGTGTGTAATAGACAGACAGACGGGCACATTTTTTTTCAAAACACACATACATATTAATTTGTCAAAACTTGTCAAAAAGGTGCGTCGCAAAAAAATCAGTTTCCACAAGCTTTGTTAGATAGTCAATTTGTGTGCGTTTTTTTCTGTGGAACATAATTTTCAATTTAGCACCTAAATAATAAAGAAATTCCACTATTTGTTAAAAGGGTTTGGTAAGGTATATCTTTCAATTTTGGTTGGGAAAGAGCGGTACTTATTGCCCGGGGCCGCGAAAATGCTGGCGCGGCCCTAAGACAAGGCAGCTCAAAAAAGGGTAGAACGGATTAGGGTTCGCGTGTCTCAAATTAGCAGGAAACGAGGAGAAGGAAATGTGGCAAAAACGACCAAAACTGGAGACTCTGCTCCGTACCAGCACCCGTCAGCTCGCCCGTTAAAAAATCATCGCTTGTGTTGTGCTGAGGTTATTTACTTACAGGGTGATCAGATCTTGATAAAAGACTGGCCAAGTAAAACTAGACTTTACTTATGCTTATGCAATTTTTATTTATTGAAGTTGTTTAAAAGTTCTCATAACAAAACATGAGTCAGTCGTTGGATAAGTATTTATTACGGTTTTCAAGATCTATCTATCTATCCATCTATTTAGCCTTCTTCGATCCATCTTTGCACATAGGCCTCCCTTAATATCTTCCAATCTTCTCTGTCTGCCACTGTGTTCGTCCATCCAGTTCCCGCATGTTTCTTCAAGTCGTCCGCTCATCTCATTTGGGGGTCTTCTCCTACTTCTTTTATTTTCCCAAGGTCTGCAGTTAACAATACACTTGTTCCAGCGATCGTCTTTCTGTCTGATATTATGACCGCCAATTTCCATTTTAATTTTGCTACTCCTCTGACATCCCTTACTTTTGTTTCTTTCCTTTTTCTATCTGTTAGCTTTACATGTAACAATTGTCTTTCCATTGATCTTTGGGCTTTTGTTACCTTATCCATGTTTGATTTTGTAAGTGTCCAGGCCTGGGAACCATAGGTAAGTACGGGAAGGAAACATTGGTTAAACACTTTCGTTTTGAGGTACTGAGGACATTTTTTATTTTTTATTATGTAGCTTAATTTACCGAATGCTGCCCAGGCCCATCTTATTCGTCTCTTGATTTCAGCTGTTTGGTTTTCATTTTTTAGTTTAATACTTGTTCAATTTTCTTGGTTTATTCTGATCGTGATATCTTCATCTGTGTTTGTTATGATTTTAGGTTTAGTGTAGTTCATACTCAAGCCTATATTTTTGTTGCTGTGTCCAGGTCTTCCAGCATTTTATTGAGTCCTTCTTTCTTATATGTTATTAAGGCGATATCATCAGCATATCTTAGGTGGTTCAAGTATTGTCCGTTTATTTTGATGCCTATTTCTTCCCAATCTAAATTTTTTAAAACATCTTCTAGGGCCTGGTGAAATTGTTTAGAGGATATTGTGTCAGGGTTTTTAAGATACAATAAATAAACAAAATACAGTACATACTTACAAATTATTACATTTTCAACGCCTACACGCTTGTCTATCAATTTTTTTTCCAAAACGCAAACTTTTTGTGCTTCTGTTATGTTGTGGATTTTCTTGCAATATCTTATTTCTTCCTACCGACATCCATCTAAATATAATATCTAAAATACTGTAGAACGAGGAGACTTGGCGCCTGGCAGGTGACTTTGTGACTGTCTTTTCGCCATATTTTAATCGGTTACAATTTAAACGTGTATCATCCAATATACCACAAAACACGTGATCACAAACTCCAAAAAAGTCAACGTTGGACAAGTCGACCGCTGTTCTGGTCAATTATATAAATGGTAAGAGATTTGAATATTTTACGTTTTCCGTATACTTTATCTTAGCCAAAAAAAACTATTTTATATAGCCAAGATATAAATTGTGTGTAGTGTTAATAAGTCCCATCACGAAGTTCGTCTTATTTAACAAAATGCGGGGTAAAATTGTGACAGATTTTAGCATTAAAAAAAAACCGTGGTGAATTTGTGACAATGTTTTTGTAGTTTGTAGCGATGCAACGGATTTCAATTTTTTCCCATTTCCTCCAGTCTGCGCGGGATTGACAAGCATTCTACTTATTTTTTTTATTTCTATGGGGGCCACACGATCTTAGTGGACAACAAACTAGCATTATGCTCTACGTCAAAGATAGTAGTCTTAACGATATTGCGATTTTATTTTAACTCTTGACTACCCTGTAAAGAGTCAGACAGTGACGTAAAAATAGCTCATCGTTTCGTCGGGGAGAAACTTAGATAACGAGACAAATAGAGTCTAATTTCGTGGACTGGGTGAGGGCTGTTAATCGCGCCCTTTTAAATACAATTTTAGACTGTTTCAGGTCGGCGTGTAATTAGAAAACGGTTTTTGGGTAAAGATTTACGTGCCACGCGGACTCTCCAAGTCTGTTTTGCATTTTCGGCTATCGTGGCTCTGCTGGCGAGAAATTAACCCAAAATATATTGCGAATGCACAAGACACATTACTTAGTACTTGCTAGTAAACAAGGAGGTAACCTTGACTTAGCAACCAGGCCACCAACTCATATCCCAATTAAATAGTTTTCTACAGCAAGCAATTTGGTATGAGGAACATATATATATTTATCGGTTTCACAACGTTCTACGTCTTCCGATACCCAATCTCCTCTCGTTTCTGTTTGCCCATAATTCATCATCTAGGCCTCTTATTCTTATTTCACTGTCTATTCCTTCTCTCCAGCTTCTCCTTGGCCGTCCTCGTTTTCTTCGGCCAGTTGGTTTCCATTGTAGTATTTGTTTAGGTAGTCTTTCATCATTCATTCTTTGTACATGTCCGTACCACACCAGTTGTGTTGTTCTTATATCATCCACTAAAGTACGTTCACCCACTGTCATAATTTCTCTTATTCTTTGATTTGTAACTCTTTCTCTTTTTGATTTTCCTGCTGCTTCTCTAATAGTCCATCTCCGTAGCGGAAAGCATTTTTCTGTTCTATCCTTGATTGGCCATACTTCTGAGCCGTATGTAATAATACTTTTTACAATGGTGTTATATATAAGCTTTTTGTTATGTTTTGATATACTTTGGTCCTAAATTATTCCATTTAATAAAGTTATTGCTTTTCTTCCTTGTACGTTTCGATCTTTTATAGCTTTGTCTAGTGTTCCGTCAGCTGTAATTTTTAGACCTAAGTATTTATACTCATCCCAGGACTGAATTCGCTGCCCGGTATTTAAGATTAGATCCTGTTTCGTTCCACCGATACACATATACTCTGTCTTATTGAGATTAACCTCTAGTCCCCACTTATTGTACTGCTTTATTAGTTTTCGTGTCATATATTTGGTTTTGGCATTTTCTCTTCCATACTTTAAGGACTTGTTCCAAGTATATCTTGAAGAGCGTAGGCGGGATACAGCAACCTTATTTAAAACCTATATTTACTTGAAAGCCTTTGGTTAGTTTTGCTTTCATTTTAACTTTTGCCTTACTATTGCGGTATAACTCTTTGATGGCCTGAAATAGTTGTACGCTTATGTTTGTGTTTTCTAATGCTTTCCAAAGTAGATTTAGTGGTATACTATCATATGCCTTCTGCAAATCGACGTAAAGCAGATGCAGCTCTTGTCCGTATGCCATTTTCTTTTCAATAACTTGGGTTATACAAAAGAGATGATCAGAAGTCGATCTACCCGCCCTGAAACCGGCTTGTTCTTCTGCCTCCATGTCTTTATATTCGCTTTCCACTTTATTTCTTATTATTTTACCGTATATTCTGCTTAGCGTACTAGTCACAGATATACCTCTATAATTGTCACATATTATGTCATTTTTTGTGTATTGTGGATATATATGACGTTTTCCACTCAGTTGTTACTACAGTTCCATTTAAATATTTTTGGAAAAGATTCCGTAATCTCCAGAACAGTTCTTCAGTGCCATATTTAATAAGTTCACCTGGGATATCTCCGGGTCCGGCAGATTTACCGCTTTTTAAGGTTGTGCACACGTTTTTGACCTCAGAGATTGTAAAGGGTACTGGAGATCCCATCGTTCTAATTATATTGTCTCTTTCTTCTTTCTTGAATTCTGCTCTATCTTCAGTTAAAAGTTTTTTAAAATGTTCATCCCATTCTTTGTCTGGTATTGGTGAAATGATATTTCTGCATGTTTCTTTTTTAATCGATCTTATAGTTTTCCAGTTTTCGGTACTTCTCCTACCTCCTAAGTAAGAATCTTTTTTCTAACACTTTTGTGTCCACGAAAGATTTTTCTTATCACTGATCATTATTCTCACCTTTGATTGCGCGTTTTTGTATTCTTCTCTGCTTCTATTTGTCTTTTGGGATAAGTAGGTGTGATATAATTTCCTTTTTTCCTCTATTTCTCTTTCAATCTCAGCATCTAACCAGTATGGTTTTCTTCTTTTAGAGGAACATTAAGGTCCTATTAAAACAGCTAACGAAGGCGAAAAGGGTTAGTTACATGCGTCTGTGATTCCGTAAAGAAACAACCTCTGAAGGAATTCCTTATCCGGTGTTAATTGGTTGGTTTTTGTTTAGTTTTAGAAGTTATTTTGACTTCGTTGCTACTAAAATGGAATTAAATTAAATCAGTTCTTTTGTGAGGTGACTTAATTAGTTCATAGTAAGCTCTTAACTATGATAGTTCCTCTCTTTGTTTGTTTGCTTTCTCATTGCCTTTACTGCTCCAGTATTCTAGTAGCCATTCTAGATGTACTTCCTTATAAGGCCTATGCTTATGTGACTTACGTCATTTTTATTGCGAGTAGTTCCGCCTAAGATATGACAAATAATCAGCCCAGTGACAGAGAGTTAATGGGACCTGAAAACTGTAGACTAACAAAAAATTCTTTTTATAGAGATAAAAACTAAGCCTCATTAAATATCGTGTCAAAAGAAGATTTATTATCATAAGTGCGTATTATAATTAGAAATAGTACAGGCAAAAAATACTAAAAGAAAAAATCATCCCAAACAACTGGAAATAATCCATAACCATTATTCTACACAAAAAAATGCGATAGAGCAGACCTAAAAAACTATCGAGCTACAACACTCCTCAATGTAATTTATAAGCTTTTCACGAAAATATTAACAGACAGACTAACTACAAAATTTGACGGATATCAATGAAAAGAACAAGCAGGCTTCAGAAAAGGTTTCTGTACAGTTGACCACCTATTAGCCAAGAAAATCCTAATAGAATGAGCCAAAGAATACAAGCTTCCACTAGATATTGCGCTTATAGACTTTGAAAAAGCTTCCGATAGCATTGAGCACTGGGCAGTAAAAGCATTTTTAATTAATAGCCGAATAGATCACAGATACACAGATTTAATAGCCAATATATATAGCGAAGCAAGAAAATAGAACAAGTAAAGGTCAAATTATTAAACTAAAAAGGAAAACCAAATGGCTGAAATCAAGAGACGAGTAAGATTGGCCTGGGCAGCATTCGGTAAATTACATATTAAAAAATATCCTCAGTACCTCAAAACGAAAGTGTATAACCAATGTATCTTTCCTGTACTTACCTATGGATCCCAGACCTGGACACTTACAAAATCAAACATGGATAACGTAACAAAAGCCCAAAGATCAATGGAAAGACAAATGTTACATGTAAAGCTAACAGATAGAAAAAGGAATGAATGGATAAGAAATAAAACAGAAGTAAAGGATGTCAGAGGAGAAATAGCAAAATTAAAATGAAAATTTGCTGGTGATAATATCAGACAGAAAGACGATCGATGAAACAAGTGTATTGTAAAGGGGAGACGTTGACAAAATAAAAGAAGTCGGGGAGATCCCAAATGAAAAAAATTTGAAGAGACATGCGACAGACAGAGAAAAATGGAAGATATTGGGGGAGGTCTATGTCCAAAGATGGATAGAAGAAGGCTAGATAGATAGACAGGTAATATTCCAATACCCTTACAAGCGTACAACTAGAAAATATATCGAACAAATGGTTTATTTTATTTTAGGTTTTTTTTAAAGTAAACTTGAGATATGTTTTATCTACAAATAATAAATCATTGCGAAGACGTATGGCACTTGAATCTCTTAAAATACTATATGTGCAAAGTTTTCCCCGTGTGTTTAAAGTTTTTTGTTCATGACAGAAAAAAGCTAAATATTATGATTCGCTCAAGAGTGGTGGTGAAGCGGAGTTTTGGAATTTCATCGCTTGAAAAGTTTTGATTTAGGGATGACACAAAGTGGCTTTCGTTCTTCCGGAAAAAGAAAAAAGATAAAAATTTATGGAGATTTGTCCCACTTCACTTAAAGTTATATTACCTTTCTACGCTGCTTTAAAGAACGTGCTATGGACGAGAGGCAGGTGATTTTTTATTAGAACAAAAAAGTGATGATACAGCTACGAATCAATAAATTTGAGCAATCTTGCCAAAATTAAAAAGTTATTAGAGTAAATTTATCTTTTTAAATCTATCTTTTTTTGTGGCCGACAGATCAAACAATTTTAGGTATAGTGGATTCTGTTTAAACAGTGCGACTAAAGTACTCGTAAACTAAGAACTAAACAGAAACTAGTGGTCAGACTGCCTATTGGACACTGCCTAATGAAATATCATCTAAAAGTGTGTGTCAAAGCTAGTTTGGGAGTGTAAACAGAACATACAATGAATAGCTCGAAACAACAGAATCACACTTATGTGGGTTCCAGGATATCAGGGCATTGAGGGAATGAGAAAGCAGATAACCTCGCAAAGAAAAAAGCGGCTAAGCGGGACCAGAGCCCTTCTATGGGCCAATGAAAAGCCACAACATAAAAGGACTGAATAAAGGAAAAATTAATCAGTCGTGTTCTACTGGAAAGATACTTTAGGGAACGACAATCAAACCGTCTAAACAGCTTTTAGAAATGAACAAGAACGACTTAAGACTAGTAGGCGGACTGCTTAGCCGATACTGGCCAGTAAATGATCACCTAAAGGCGATATATAATACCAACGGTGACAACTGAAAATTCTGCAGTAGCACATCAGAGACAGCTGAACATCTGCTCGGCGACCCGAAGGACCTCAAAGGAAATAGTCTATCGACTCACGAAGTGAGCCCACTAACTCCTAAGAAAATAGCTTCCTTCGGCGTAATCTTTTAAATCTTGGAAACAAAATGAGAGTCATGCACATAATATCTTGGAGGTATAGGTGCTGAGCGGTTTAGTAGCCGATACGAATTATCGTGTAATCTATATATATATATATATATATATATATATATATATATATATATATATATATATATATATATATATATATATATATATGTTATATGAAAATATCCTGCCTACACTTAGAAGAAACCAGAACCTTCTATGAAACTCGAGAACCTTCCAGATAAGAAGCTTATTCTGCTGACTTGCGTTTCCCATGAAATAAACAACACGTGCATTCAAGCCGAATCAACACTTTATTTCTCAGAACCTTTCAAGATAAGAAGACCATTCTGCTGACTTGCGTCTCTCACGGAATAAACAACACGTGCATTCCTGCCGAATTGCACTTTAGTTTAAGTCTAGAATATTAAGGAATTATTCCATTGCTTAATCAGCACATTTTCTTTATATAAACTCAAATCATTGTAATGTTAAGTCATTCTCTTTAGAATCGTTCTTAAGTACACGTTCAATTATAACGTTTAAGTCCTATATTGTATTTAATCAAAATAAAGTTTTTTAAAAAGTTAAAAGTAAACTTTAAAGTATAACATTTGGCGCAGTCGTACGGATAGTTTAACACACGCGAAAACACGAGTATTCTAATTCGCGAGTGGTGAAGCTCCAGCTCTTTAAGCTATCAAGAATCTACAGCAACCAAGAAGTTACACAAGCAACCAAGAAGCTAGACAGCAACAAACCAAGCGTCCTCGCAACCAACGGATACGGAAGGAACACCTAGTGAAGCCCCTGGTAGCCGAACACGTGGAGACAAATTGTCCAGCTAAAGCTTTTGTGAGTAAGACAATTGAATCATCACGTTTTATTTTTTTTCAAATAAGTTGATATTTTGAAAAATCTGTTCGATTTTCTAAGCCTGACTTTTACAATTTTGAATTTTTAAGAAAAATTTTTTTCAATTTAAAAGAAGTCAAAAATAAAATTTAGTTTTAAGAAACAAAACGTAAAAAAAAAAAAAAAAAAAAAAAAATTTTAATTTAAGTTTTAAAATACGAGAAATTAAAAACCATCAAAATGACTGAACCTCGTAATAACCAACCAGCAAACGTACCAGCAAACCAACCTATAGTTGAGGTTGAACCTTATCGTTTATCGGAAATTTTCTCAATAATCCCTGAATACGATGGTGATCAAATATTTTTAGGAACTTTTATCAATGCTTGCGATTGTGCTTATAACATGGCCGTCGGAGATCAACGCGATTTATTGGTCATACACATTAAAAATAAATTAAAAGGAAAAGCCGCACAATTGGTAAACTCTCGAAATCCTCTTTCTTGGATTCAAATTAAACAATTATTAACAACATACTATGGAGATACGCGAGACCTTTCTTCATTAATTCAAGATCTACAAAGACTCAAACAACAAACAAACGAATCACCTTTAATGTTTTTCAATAGATTACAAGTTATGAATTCAAAAATGCACGCTTGTATTCAAAAATCAAATTTAAATATGCTTCAAAAAGATGCACAAATCCAAATTATAGATTCTATGGCATTAAATACGCTTTTAACAGGATTAGAATCGCGCATAGGTCATATTGTCCGTGCTAGCAATCCAAAAGATTTACTTGAAGCACAAGTAAGAATAAGACGCGAACTACAACTTTCATATTTTGAAACACAAAAAACTCCAAACCGACCCAATATTTCAAATAATCCCATACAAAATAGACAAAATAATTTTCAATCGCGAAGAACAGCTTCTCAACCACAAAAATGTTTTAAATGTAATCGTTTAGGTCATCACGGAAGTGAATGCCGTACTTTTGTACAGAGACCCCCGGTCTACACAAATCAAAATCAACAATTTAACCAAAATTTTCAAAGACCCAATTTTGCCCAAAATCAAAATCAACAATCTAACCAAAATTTTCAAAGACCCAATTTTGCCCAAAATCAACCAAGCACCTCTAGAAATTTTGTACCCCAAAACCAACAAAATAATTTTAGACCATCAGTAATTCAAAGAAATCCAAATTACAATTCCCCACAACATAGAGCACATGTAGTGAACTATTCTGATGAATATTTTAATAATTTTGACAACTACAATCCCTATGATCCCAATTTTGAAAATTTTAACAATTTTGACAATTACGATCCTTATGATCCAAATTTTGAAAATTTTCAGTATGAAAATCAGTTTCATTACGAAAATGAAATCTCACAAGAATTTTCGAATAATCTTGATGAACAATATGTAAATGACATAAGTCAATATAATTTTAATCAACCCAGAATATATCAAAATTTTGAAAATCAAAATCAAATTTTGCCACTAGAAACCCAAAATTTTCAAATTACTTCCAATCAAAACCATCCACCCCAATCGATTCAAGAAACAGATACCCAATTAGAACAAACTACTACGAAAATCCAACACATGTCAATCGATCAAACACCAGAACAAACATTCGTGTAAATACCAATCTACATAACTTAAACTCAAAAAATCTTTTTTATATTAATGACGCAACAAATAAATTTAAACTTTTAATTGACACCGGCGCAGGAATTTCAGTATTTAAAGAAAAAACAGTCGAAAATTATAATAATCGATTTGCAGAAAATGTAATAGTACAAGGAATAACCGATGAAAAAATTCCAATCACCCAATCAGTTTTAATCCCTTTCTCTAAAGACGATCCACTAAAAGTCTATATTTGTAATTTAGACATAGAATTTGACGGAATATTAGGACTCGATTTTCTTGAACATTACCAGTGCGTAATTGACTTAAATTCGAAACAGCTATGCACCAATTTTAAAATAATACCTTTAATTCAAGTAACAGAAAAAACTTTCGAACAAAATCCCGAAATTATTCAAAATCAAATAATAAATCAAAACATACCACCAATACCTAAACCAAGATTAATTCAAAATCAAAAAACGCCACCAATACCAAAACCGCGAATAAACATAAATAAAAATAATTTTCTAAATCAAATATCTCTAGAACCGCGAACCGAACAAGTTTTCAAATTAAAATCTAATTTAAAAAACACAGATGCAATTTTAATTAGTCAAGAAATAGAAAAAGTAAGATTACCAAACGCCCTAGTCCACATTAACGAAAATGGTGAATTTTATACGTCAGTAATAAATCCCAATGCTATTCCTAAAACAATAAATTTCAACAACTTGTCTTTCGAACCCATACCAAGTGTTCACGATATTTTAAATTTTAATACCAATGAAGACGAACTCATTGACAGAATCGATCTTATTAAAAATCAATTAAGACTAGAACATCTAAATTACGAAGAGAAAGAACTAATTTCAAATCTTTGTTTTGAATTTTCTGATATTTTCTATATCGAAGGAGATCAATTAACCTTCACTAATGAAATCAAACATACAATTGAAACCAACAATGCTCATCCAATTTTTACTAAATCATATCGGTACCCTCAAATACACAAAGAGGAAGTAAAAACACAAATTAATAAAATGCTCGATCAAAAAATAATCCGACCATCAATTTCCCCGTGGTCATCACCTGTTTGGGTAGTCCCAAAAAAACTTGACGCCTCTAACAAACAAAAATGGAGAGTAGTAATCGATTATAGAAAACTGAATGAAGTAACAGTTGACGATAAATATCCACTTCCAAATATTTCAGATTTATTAGATCAGTTAGGTAAATGTCAATATTTTACAACACTTGATTTAGCATCCGGTTTTCACCAAATTGAAATTGATCAAAAAGATATTCAAAAAACAGCCTTTTCTGTCGAAAATGGACACTACGAATTTGTTCGTATGCCATTTGGTTTAAAAAATGCACCCTCCACATTTCAACGTGTGATGGATAATATTTTATTAGGCATTCTAAATGAACGTTGTTTAGTTTATATGGACGACATTATTGTTTATTCACCAACAATTCACGAACACATTTCACGTCTTTCCGAAGTTTTCCAAAGATTACGAAAATCAAATTTAAAAATTCAACCTGACAAATGCGAGTTTTTACGAAAAGAAGTAGCATACCTCGGACATTTAATTACCGAAAATGGAGTAAAACCAAACCCTGATAAAGTAAAATGTATTCAAAACTTTCCAGAATTAAAAAATCCTCGTGACGTAAAATCATTTCTCGGACTTGCCGGATATTATCGAAGATTCATACCGAACTTCGCGAAAATCTCAAAACCCTTAACAAAACTTCTTCAAAAAGATACTAAATTTATTTTTTCTAAAGAATGTAAAGAAGCTTTCGAAACACTCAAAAATGCATTAATTTCTGATCCAATATTAATTTATCCAAATTTTGAAGAACCTTTCATTTTAACTACAGACGCGAGCGCATTTGCGATAGGAGCCGTACTTTCACAAGGTCCAATTGGTAAAGACCTTCCGATAGCTTTTGCATCGAGAACCCTTTGTAGTGCAGAAACTAAATACTCCACTATTGAAAGAGAACTATTAGCAATAGTATGGTCCGTAAAACACTTTCGACCTTACCTTTTTGGTAGAAAATTCACTATAGTCACCGATCATAGACCTCTAACCTGGCTACTTTCAATTAAAGACCCCGGTAGCAGATTAGCACGTTGGCGATTAAAATTAGAAGAATATAGTTTTAAAATCATTCATAAACCCGGTAAAATCAATAAAAATCATTTCAAAGACTGTATAGACTTTAAATCAAACATTAAAATTTTTGCAAACAACGAAAATAACGATCAAGAACCAATTTTTAACGAAGAAGATGATCAAAAAATAACAGATGAATTTAACAGATTTGTTGAACTTTACAAGACGCGATCCCTAATTGATTATTCTAAAATCGAAACCTCGAATGATCAATTATTAGATAAATCAAATAAATTAATAGTAACCTTTTTCCGACAAAATAAAATGGAAGATTTACATTTCAAAATCATTGACGATATTTTTGAAGAAGAGTTCCACCTTGAGGAATTAAAAATTAATATTGTTTCTAGCAAAACAGTTAAAGATCGTAAATATTTTATTATAGCTCTACCATTCGATAATGATGATTGTTCACAACACTTATTTTATTGCCTTTTTAAAGATCGAAATAAATTTGAAATTAACAAAACATACTGCATCGAAAACAATCTAGATTTACCAACTTTAGAGATGCTATCTTACATCTTTTCTGATAAAGATATAAAATTAAAAATTTGCCAAAATATAATAACAACCCCCGACGAAGATGAAATCCCAATAATTTTAGAAAATTATCACTTAGGAAAAAGCAACCTACACCGTGGAATAAATGAAACAGTTAGACGCATTAGAGAAAAATATAATTGGCGTGGTTTAACAAAAAACGTAGAAGATTTCATAAAAAAATGTGAAACTTGTCAAAAAGTAAAAATTGTTCGTAAAAATCTAAGCAGACCCTTCGTTGTAACAGAAACACCACGTACCCCTTTTGAACGAATCAATATCGATATTTTCGAATACCCAACCAGAAATTACGCGTTAACAGTACGGGATGAATTAACAAAATTTACACAAGCTTACGCAATGAGTGATAAAAAAGCAAGTACAGTAGTTAGTACTATTTTACTATTTTTCCAACATTTCGGTGTACCCTTACGAATACATTGCGATTAAGGCAAAGAATTTGATAATACCCTTTTAAAAGATTTATGTACCCTATACGATGTTAAGTTAACATTTTCTAGCGTAGCACATCCCCAGTCAAACGGTTCACTAGAACGATTTCACGCAACCCTTTGCGAAATGATTAGAATCAATAAACAAGAAAACCCTGAAGATCATTGTTTTAGCGTTCTTCCATACGCAGTAATTTGCTATAATAATACAAAAAACAAAACACACGGATTTACCCCTTACGAACTCGTTTTCGGACATACATCAAGTAGACCCCCCGAAAAACTTTATAATCAAGAACAATTGATATCTAAATATGTACGCGATTTAAATAATAGAATGGACTATTTTTACAAATTAGCTAGAAATAGAACTGATCAATCGAAACAAAAATCGAAAGAACGATTTGACGAACACGTACGAAAGAATCTCCCTGAATTTAATGTAGGAGACAAAGTTTGGCTTAAAGAATCACAAATCAAATCAAAATCAGAAAATTTATTTAATGGTCCTTTTGAAATTTTAGAAATACATCGTAATTCTGCAACACTTAAAAATCCACAAACAAATCAATTAACCAAAGTTAATTTTGATAGGTTAAAACCGTGCTTTGAATAAAATAAAAATCTTTTATTTTAGATTAATGGGAATAATCTCAATCGTTTCCAGTCAATATTCAATATTACCAATAAATAATACACTAGGACTATTTTATCATGAAGAATCCCTTATCAGAATTTCTAATAATGAATGGACACTTGTTGTTTACAAAAATCTTTTACCCTTTAAGAAAGCAATTGAGCATAACGACAAAATTTTAGATACCTTTATGGATCATTTTTCAATCAATAATAATCAAATTGCAAATTTCAAATCGCAAATTAAAACGCATGTTAGCCTTTTAAAACAAATTTCTAATTACGTCAATATTAAATACGAAGAACTTATCTCGGATACAAAAGAAAAATCATATAGGCAAAAACGTGGAATATTTAATGGCATCGGAACTATTTGGAAATCTATTACAGGAAATTTAGATGCATCAGACGGAGAATACTTTAATGATTGTATTAATAAAGTATCGACTGATGAGAAAAATATTGAAAGATTATTGCAAAAACAAATTTCAGTAACAACCTCTGTTATTAAAAGTTTTAATACGACTTTACAAAAATTACAAATTGATGAAGAAACGTTTAATCATGATATTAAATTAATTCAATATTTAGTTACTTCGATTTCTGATAACGCTGCCTATGCAGAAGCACAAATAAAAGCATTAGATTTATGCGAATCGCTTATGGAAAGTTACACCTTTATTAAAGATTCATTAAATGACGCGTTAAACGCAGTAACTTTTGCACGTTTAAAAATATTGCATGGTTCAATAATAAAACCATCGGATTTGGTAGATTCATTGAAAAAGATTTCTCATTCATTACAAAAAAATAATTTGCCTTTACCAATATCAATCTCAACCGTAGCCCAATACATTAATTTAATTGAACTTAGTGCTTTTCAAACTGAATCAAAAATAGTATTTGTTCTTAAAATACCTCTTATAGACCCTTCGACTTATACTTTATACAGACTTTACCCAATACCAATATTAGATAATCGAACAGGTCTTCACCATACTATATCAACAATTAATAAATTTATTGCGCGTGACGATGATTCAATGTTTTTCGTCACCTTCCACAACGTGGACCACTGTAAGATCATCGAAAGAAGAACGAAGCTCTGTTCCAAAGTACTTCCGTATCCCATCGACAGTGATGCTATTTGTGAAGCTCAACTATTAACTATTGAAGCAACAAACTCAGCTGCCGAAAACATGTCAAACAACCATTTTCTATGCACAAGGCTACAATGTTCAACCACTTGAAGAAAATCAATGGCTAGTTACTATGTCAGAACCAGTACCTACCAATATCAAATGCAAGAATCAAGAAATCATTACGAAATTAATTGAAACCAATAGTATAGTTCGTTTCAAATCATTATGCAATGCTTTTATTGGAAGTACGAGAATTCATTCTGAAACCATACTTCAAGAAAGTACCTTCGAAGAAATAAATTCACCAATAATCAATATTCCATATACTTGTTGTAAAGATATGCCTGCAATCCCCAAAATTCAAGGCCTAAAACCATTAAAGTTAAGCAAAATAAACGTCGAAGATCTGAATATTGCACAACATAATCTTAACCAATATTCAGAAGAATTAGATAAAATGATCAATCAACCATTCATTCAAAAACACATTGATTGGTTTACTATCATTAAAATAACATTGATAGTACTACTAGTAATTCTTTACATTATTAACAAATGTCGAAGACGCCGAAGAACAAGAAATGGTAATAATACCAATAACGATAATGATAATGGTAATGACTTTCCACCATTTCCAAAACCTAATCTACAAAGAATTAGGAATTTATCGAATATCTTACCAAAAACAAGGCCAAGCATACACATCGAAGATCAAATCGAAGAAGAAATCGAACCCAATGCAAAATTAATGATCAATCAATCATCTTAATAAAAGTTGCCGTATAACGCCAACTTTTTCAAAAAGAGGGGAGCTGTTATATGAAAATATCCTGCCTACACTTAGAAGAAACCAGAACCTTCTATGAAACTCGAGAACCTTCCAGATAAGAAGCTTATTCTGCTGACTTGCGTTTCCCATGAAATAAACAACACGTGCATTCAAGCCGAATCAACACTTTATTTCTCAGAACCTTTCAAGATAAGAAGACCATTCTGCTGACTTGCGTCTCTCACGGAATAAACAACACGTGCATTCCTGCCGAATTGCACTTTAGTTTAAGTCGAGAATATTAAGGAATTATTCCATTGCTTAATCAGCACATTTTCTTTATATAAACTCAAATCATTGTAATGTTAAGTCATTCTCTTTAGAATCGTTCTTAAGTACACGTTCAATTATAACGTTTAAGTCCTATATTGTATTTAATCAAAATAAAGTTTTTTAAAAAGTTAAAAGTAAACTTTAAAGTATAACATATATATATATTTATCGGTTTCACAACGTTCTACGTCTTCCGATTCCCAATCTCCACTCGTTTCTGTTTGCCCATAATTCATCATCTAGGCCTCTTATTTTTATTTCACTGTCTATTCCTTCTCTCCAGCTTCTCCTTGGCCGTCCTCGTTTTCTTCGGCCAGTTGGTTTCCATTGTAATATTTGTTTAGGTAGTCTTCCATCATCCATTCTTTGTACATGTCCGTACCACACCAGTTGTTTTGTTCTTATATCACCCAATAAAGTACGTTCACCCACTGTCATAATTTCTCTTATTCTTTGATTTGTAACTTTTTCTCATTTTGATTTCCCTGCTACTCTTCTTCAATAGTCCATCTCCGTAGCGGAAAGCATTTTTTCTGTTCTATCTTTGATTGGCCATACTTCTGAGCCGTATGTAACAATACTTTTTACAATGGTGTTATATATAAGCTTTTTGTTATGTTTTGATATACTTTGGTCCCAAATTATTCCATTTAATAAAGTTATTGCTTTTCTTCCTTGTACGTTTCTATCTTTTATAGCTTTGTCTAGTGTTCCGTCAGCTGTAATTTTTAGACCTAAGTATTTATACTCATCACATGACTGAATTTGCTGCCCAGTATTTAAGATTAGATCCTGTTTCGTTCCACCAATACACATATACTCTGTCTTATTGATATTAACCTCTAGTCCCCACTTATTGTACTCTTCTATTAGTTTTCGTGTCATATATTCGAGGTCGTCATAATCCTGAGCCACCACTATCTGATCATCGGCGAAACATAAAGTATACAAGGTGGTTTCATCCAACGGAATTCCCATGTTTTGGCATTTTCTCTTCCAGACTTTAAGGACTTGTTCCAAATATATCTTGAAGAGCGTAGGCGAGATACAGCAACTGTGACCTTTATTTACTTGAAAGCCTTTAGTTAGTTTTGCTTTTATTTTAACTTTTGCCTTACTATTGCGGTATAACTCTTTGATGGCCTTAATTAGTTGTACGCTTATGTTTGTCTTTTCCAACGCTTTCCAAAATAGGTTTAGTGGTATACTATCATATGCCTTCTGCAAATCTACGTAAAGCATATGCAGCTCTTGTCCGTATGCCATTTTCTTTTCAATAACTTGGGTTATACAAAAGAGATGATCTGAAGTTTGATAAAAAATAAGATAATCGACTTCAGAATTATCGTGTAATCTACAATCTATAAATCATCTTAAGAAAATAGAAAAAGCAAACGATGCAACAAATGCTGCAGATTCTGCCAAAACTCAAGGAATCGCTGGGCATCAGCTTTGCGAATATCCTGCCTAACTTCTCGAAAGGCTTCAGTATCTAAAACGACCGGTGCTATTATATAAATAAGATCCTTACGGATCTTGAAGACTAACTATATCGTAGCCGAGTGGCTTGGTCGCCGAAAAACTGCTAGTGCAATCTACAATCTACTACTCGTAAATTGTAGCTTAAATCCGAAAAAAATTAGTCAATTTATCGTAATCTATAGCGGTGCAACTGCCAATGCCACTGCCAGTTTACCGTCGACGTCCGTGTAGTACGATACGTCACCAAATTACGACGTTTGTTCTATCGTTTTACTTCACTTTGACAGTTCATTCAGTTTAAATAAATAGCAAAATTAGTGACCTAGATATACCAATATACAAGTACGGGCGTTGTAATTTCATTCGTCGGAGAAAGATCTGTTTTCTGGGATAAAACCTTCGACATATTTAAGGACAAAGATGTGTGTATGTAACGTTTTAATGGATATGAAATAACAATAAGCACATGATTTGTTGTTTATTTCATTCTCCACTATACACATATCTTAATTTGGCCAGAGGTGATATCCATAAACGACAAACAAAGAAAAAAAAGTAACGACTTAAAACACAAAGCAACGTGCCTTTCTCTTTAGATTCAATATGGCGGAGTGTCATCAGTCATGGTTAACTGCCTGAATATGTGTTTGAGTCTACGCCGTCATCTTTAAATAATGGCGTTTACATCCCTCTGTCTTAGTATGAATTTTTGATATTGTTTTATATATGCATTAGGAGGCGCGTTGAGATGGTAGTGTTAAGAAAGCACAGACTTTAAAAGATAGATGGAAGCATCGGGAATTTCATACACTCAACTCAAAGTCTCCTAGTAGTAATCACTGAATTTATGTAATATGTGTCAACTTAAAGGCGATTAAACTCCATGGATAAGTGCAGAAACATAAAAAAAATATAGGCTACATATAGCATTTGCAGTGTCAGGTACATCTATCTATCTATTTAGCCTTCTTCCATCCATCTTTGGACATAGGCATCTTTCACTCTTCTCTGTCTGTCGCCGTATTCATCTATCTAGTTCTCGCGTGTTTCTTCAAATCGTCCGCCATCTCATTTGGGGTCAAGGTCTCCAGTTTACGATACATTTGTTCTATCGATCGTCATTCTGTCTACTATTATGACCGGCTGTAGGTATTAACTACAGCTTCACCATCGTACTTAAGCATTTCTGCCGTAACTCCGTCTTTTCCAGGTGATTTGTTATTTTTCATTTACTTTGATGCTCTCTTTATTTCCGCTTTGCTTATTTCAGGTTGTAGCTCTGAGTTTATGTTCTTTATTTTTGGAGTTTCTTTATGGTTTCTCGTGATGGTTCTCTTTTTGTTTGGTATAATTCTGTATAGAATAGTTGACTGATATTTATGATATCCTCTTTAAGTTTCTATACCGTTCATATCCTTTATTTTAATTATTTCATATCTACCTAAAGTCGGCCTTAGAAATTTCATATTTCATTTTTCTTATAGTTTTATTTATTTCTGTATATCCTATAGCTGATCTTTTCCTTCTTTTTTAAGGTTCGGTCTTCTTTCCATCAGTTTCTTTATTTCTTGCGATTTACATTTTTTTTCATTTTTATCTTTCTGTGCGATTGATTTTCCTATTTGGTCATAGCTCTGGTCAGCGTATCATTCATTTAATCTATATTTTTAATTTAACAACTTAAGTTTTGGGTTAGCTGTTTGTTTAGCCTTTCTTTGTATGTAGCTTTATTTTGTGTAAGTTTATTCATGTCAAGTTGATTATAGTTATTATTAATTTTTCTATTCATTTCGAAATTGCTATCAATGCAGATTTTTGTTCTGGCCATCCTGTGATCACTGCCAGTTGTAAAGCTGTTTAGGACTGTTACATCCATAACGATGTTTTTATCAGTAGTCAATATGTAATCAATTTCATTTTTCGTTATTCCATTAGGGTTGAGCTATGTCCACCTTCGTTGAGGTTGCTTTCTAAAGAACGAATGGATCAGAATTTAGGTACATAGTCCTAAGAAATTTCTAAAAACAACAATGAACCTAACCAAAGGCTTTCCCAAGATACCAAAAGCGATTTACTAACTGCTATAATACGGTCGCGATGGAACCTAGGAATAACGGTAATAATTAGTAGTGACTGAATAAGGAAGCATCTAACATAGATAGGAATTTAAAACGACCAACTGGTTTCGGCGTTTGG
Source organism: Aspidapion aeneum (assembly GCA_963576565.1). Classification (NCBI taxonomy): domain Eukaryota; kingdom Metazoa; phylum Arthropoda; class Insecta; order Coleoptera; family Brentidae; genus Aspidapion; species Aspidapion aeneum. The sequence continues at coordinate 89,349,620 of OY755042.1, read as the reverse complement.
GAAACCAGTCTTTAATAAATAATAGTGTTTCAAGTTTCAAGTTTCTTTATTGGTGTTATTGTGCTAAAGCACTTACACAAGTCAAACAAAAAAAATGTTTACAAAATGTTTACAAAAAAAAAAGCTATACCTAATAATAAGACAAAAAAAATAATCTGGTTAAATAATAAGTATAAAACACTTCGCACAATTCAACAACAACATTTTACAATAGATTTGTAGTGTTAAACAAATAAAAAGTTTAAAAGAAAAAACATTTAAAAAGAAACTACAATAAAATTAAAATTAAAATTCCACGTGTAGAGTAGGTCACCCTCAAATTACATGTTAGGCCAATATTTGAGAAAAATCTGCACTTAAATATTGTTCAAATGAATAAAATACATTTTGAAGCACGAAAGTTTTAACAGTATTTTTAAATGCTTTCCTCTCCATGTTCCTCACCCCTTCCGGTAGTACATTATAAAATTTTATACAGAAATAGTTAATGTTTATCAAACGCTGGTAAGGACAAACAATGTTATCTCTACCCCTGGTGTTTATGTTATGGATTGCACTGTATGGGACAAAATCCGCAATATTCTCCTCTATATGCAGCAAATAAAAGAGAATATACTGACATGGCAATGACAGAATACCAAGCGACCTGAAGTCCTCCACACAGTCATCCCTATATTTAAGTCCCGCAATTATCCTAATAGCTCTCCTTTGTATCCTAAAAATAAGGTGCGAATGCGATGAATGTCCCCAAGCTAACAAGGCATAAGACATCAGTGAGTGAATAATGCCATGATAGCAAGTTAGCAAGGTTTTTCTACCTACACACTGTGCTAGAGATCTTAATAGGTAAGTGTTACGTGACAAAACAGTACATAAGTGATTTATATGACCCTCCCAAGATAATTTTGTGTCCAAGTACGTACCCAAAAAGCGTACAAGTTGTTCAGTGTTTTAGTGTAAAAGTAAGATGTACTGTCTTTTCCTCGTTTAGGCTTAGTTTATTTGATAAGAACCATTCTTTTACTACCGAAAGTGTTCTCGTGGACTTTGTATTGAGTTCATCTAGATGCAAACCGAAATCTTGTAAAGTATTGTCATCTACAAACCTGACAAAATCTGATGAAGGAAACACTTTGGCAAGGTCATTCACAAAAATCAAGAACAAAATCGGACCCAACACTGAACCCTGAGGCACACCGTACTCGATAGGTAATCTGTTTGAATCTTTGCCAGATAGTGAAACATATTGCAATCTATTAGCTAAGTAAGAGCATATAATTTTTTGACTCTGTGAGGTAAAACCATAAAAATTTAATTTTTCCAGGAGTATGTCGTGAGGAACACAGTCAAAGCCCTTACTTAAATCAAGAAATTGAGCTGATATATATTCACCTCTTTCAAAACCTCTGTTTATTAATTCTATCAACCTATTAATAGCTTTGCCCGTCGATAGATTTCTCCTGAACCCATACTGTGTAGCACAGAACAAATTGTTTCCCTCAAAGTAATCATTTATTTGATTTTTAAGAACTTTTTAGAAAATCTTTCCAAGTATAGGAATAATTGATATTGGCCTGTAATTTCCAGGACTATTTATATCATTTTTCTTGTGTAGTGGTAGGACTTTTGTTATTTTAAAAACATCTGGAAATATACTCTTTTTAATGCAATCATTAAATAAGTTTGTTAGTGGAGTAATAATTACTTCTTTAATAGAATTTAAAATTTTCTTATTTAAGCTGTAAACGTCTTTACACTTACTGTTTTTAAGACTTGTAATGGTATCCCTTATTTTAATATATGTAACACTTCTAAATGAAAAAACTAGTAGAGGTTTATCGGTCTTAGAAAGTAAAGTCCTATAGTCAGTGGAGGTTTCGTCCATTTTGTTTCTTACATCCGAGGCAATGTTCACAAAGAAATTATTAAAATCGTTTGCCGTGATATCACATTCTAGTTGGCTTGACTTACTTTTATTTTTGTTTATTAGATTCCACATAGCCTTTTGAGAGTTATTTGACCCCAAAATATATCTGTCATGAGCATCCCGCTTGGCTAAAATTAAATGTTGTCTATAGCTATGATTACACTTTCTGATAGATTCCTTCAAGGCTTGAGAAGGATGCGATCTATTAAAATCACGCAAAAAATTCAACACATCTTTCTCATGACGCAACTTATCAGTAAACCAAATTAGTTTTTCTCTTTTTATAATTTTACTTTTTTCTGGGAAAACCGCTTCTAGAGTTTGAGTTATTAATGACAAAAAACATTCCGCCTTATAGTTAATGTCAAGTTCTAAACAGGCTACAAAGCCAAAGTCACAATTTCTAAGAATATTATGAAAATTAAATAAGCCCACCTGTGTTATGGGCCTAAAAATTATACGCTGTAACGATTTTGGTTCGTGGTATGATATTTTAAGATGAATTGCATCATGGTCCGAGATGCTTGGATCCACCACATAGCACTGCGATTTTAAGGGAGAAAAATTTACAAAAATATTGTCCAGACAATTGGAACCTAGTTTCTATTATTTGGATAATAGGTGGTATTAACACTGAGTGAGCTAATCGAACATCCAGCAGTCAAAAAAAGACGGGAAAACGGGAAAAACTTAACCCAAGGTAAAAATTGTTTCTGGTGGTGGATAATGTAGGTTGTAACCATGTGGTGGATAATGTGGGTTGTGGTTGTAACAAAAATACAAAGAGCATCCGTTTCCATAATAATGACAATAAAACTCGAATATATTGGTTTAATTTAGAAAATTTCAGGATTCAGTAATCGAAGTTCCCAATTGGACCACAAAATGGCGAATAAAATAAATCAAACCAAATCAATTCAAGTTGATTTTACAACAAAAATGTAAATCAGATACAAACCACAATTCACAACATTCCCGTACCATATTTAAATCAGGCAAAATATCTCGGGATGACAGTTAATGCCAAGTTGCACTGTAAAGTACATATTAAGAAAAAAAACTTATAGAAGTATAGAAAAATGAACTGGCTAATTCGAAGAAAGCCCAATTAGTTACTCCTTTATAGACAAATACTGAAATCAGATTGACATATAGTATTCAACAATGGGGTTGCACTAAAGAGAGTACATTCTAGTTTTACAGACATTTAAAAATAAAGTATTAACAGTGTGAATGCACACGTTCGAAATAGTGACCTTTATCGGGACCTAAAAATCCAAACTGAACCAGAGACTGTAAAGAAGTATGTACGCAAAAAGTCATGAAGAGAGACTTCTTCGAAGCCTAAAAAGAGTGAAGCCGTTTGAGCTAGTGAACTAAATAAAACATCTAAAGCAAAATAATGCTATAAACACATCAAAATTGTGAGTTACAGTTGAAGCAAAGCGCAAAAAGCTGTTAAGTAAATTCTAAGCTTAAATTTAACTTTTAATATAAATTAATTTAAAACAAAATTGCTAATTATTCTTATTGACTAGATTGAACTACAACATCTCTACAACTCAGCGTGGTTCTTGAACTGTTTCTTTTCTATTCTTCGCGTAGCTTTAAAATTTATGAGGTTTAGCGTTTAAAGATTTTCTTTTACAAATGGGTCCATTTATGAGGCTTAATTCAGGCCTGGTATAATCTGTGAAGGTCTTATGTTACTGCTCTGCTGCAAAATGTAAAGTCTCTGGCATGAAACGATGTTTTCTTGTCTTAACTTTATCTAAATTTAAATAAATGCCCACTAAAAAAGATGATGTATTGTTATTTTTTGGTGTTCGTTTTATATAATATTTAAAGATGCCATATATGTATATGAACCTTAGGCTGCTTTTTTTTAACTTGATGGTTTTCACTTTTTTTAACGTCCTTCAAAAGAATACGATTGATCTTTGTTTGAAACACGTCCTGGCAAGCTGCAGGCACAGCGATTCCTAGCAAGTCCACTATCAGTTTCGGCCTTATTGTGCCCACCTCAGGTGGACGTAGGCGAAAGCTTTGTATAATGTAGACCATAAGCTGTATGCATATGAAACCATTAGAAGCAACAACTGCGAGACTAGATTATCGGTATTAGATTACATTGCTGGTTGATGCTTGAAAACTTATTGAAACTTTGTGGTTTTCATTTTCTCCAATGTATTTCACAGTGATACGAGTTTTCCTTGTCTAGAACAAGATAATCCGCGATGCGTTTCATCATTTGCATTTGATCGTTATTAATACCTCATTTGGACTGATAATTTCTTTAGAGATCATGATGAAAACCCACCGGCTTTCGAAATTTTGACACTATATTTGTTTGTTATGCTGGACATGTCATTCAGTGAATTTAGGATTCGCATTAAGTAATTTTCAGAATTTTATCATTTAAGTGGGCTTAAAGATGAATTAAAACGTTTGGAAGTGGCAGAAGTTGTAAAGTAAGCGAATTTTTTTTTCCATTAACGAAATCTGCATTATAAATTTTGCTAGCATAACCCGGTACAACAAGTACCGTAGAATGATATTTTAGTACTCTACGCAGAATCCAAACGTGGTTAAGATCCACAATGACAGGGTAAGTGGTTTGTGCATGCTGAGTGTACACCGGAAATTAGTTTTAGAAAGAATCAACAAGTAGAAGATGTTTTAAGGAGATTTGCTGAAGATCGCAGACGTTTCGATTTGCTGTAATATGTTAAGATTTAAAAAAATGATGTGTATGTATGTTCGTTTTATCCTCGAGTTTTCCGTATTCGTTTTTTTTTGTTTATTTCAATAAATACTTATTTTATTTTTAACTTTCTACCCCCCTTCTTCTACTTTTCATGCAGCGTACGCCCATGAATTAATCTCAAATTCTCAAATTCTTGACCTCTCAAAAAGCTCATGTTTATAACCAATTCCAAATTGTTGTCACTATATTATTTTTGGTAGTGCGGCAAATTTTTCAAGGAATCCACATAACAAATAAAATAAAAAAACATATATTAACTATTTTAAGCCTGTTGAAATTTCCTATTTTCCGAAACGACTTTAATGATTCTTAGAATATTGCCTTTTAATACGCTGTTACCACGTACGTCTTAAATATATCTGTACTGGAAATGGGGCTTTCAAAATAACTGCTACAAGCGTGCAAGCATGTTGGATTTCAAATGAATCCAAAGGTAGGGCTTAAATAAATTCAGGCTACTGATAATGAGCGTCGTTAAAACACCCATTATCAGTTAACTTAGAATAATGAACCTTTCAATTTGTTTAAAAACAAGCCAAGTAAGCAGCTACATCAACTCAAGATTATATCTTTGTCTTACAAAAGATCCAAAATCCAAAAAACCTTTCTTAAATTTAAATAAAAATTAACCTTATTCTCAGTCATTTGAAAGCAGTGCCTTGCAAATTTTATTGAAAGCGTTAAATTTTTTAATCCAAGCTATACGTAGATGGCGTAACGCTTGTAGCAGTCATTTCCCATTAATAGTTTTAATACGCTTTAGCAGTACAGATATATTTAAGACGTACGTGGTTGTTACCCAATTTGTCCACAAAATCCCCATGTACAAAATAATCAGAAACGTTTGACTGGAATTTTCTGGCTCCTAGTAGTATTATGAGTGATAGCTTTTGCCTAAACTAAAAAGTAAAATAAAAAAATTTCCGGTGTCTATGCTTTTTGTATTTCGTTTCGAGAAAGAACGGTAAAACGACTTTTAATTATTTTTCTAGATATTACAAAAATTATACTAATTAAAAACTTATCTTCCACAAATTTTCCAGTTTTAAAAACAGCACTCAGCCAGGAGCTCTTGGTCAGCTGGATAACATCACCGTATCCGACAAATTCTAGTTTTAATAAAATATGACAAATTTTTACCTATTCTATTGTAAAGGTTATTGGGTCACACTGTATCTCCTTAACCTATAGTTTTTGGGAAAAAACGCAATATAAAATTTTTTGATAATAATAAAATACAAAATTAATTTACATTGTTAAAATTGTCATTTTTTAGTTTCCCTCACTCGTCAAACTTGACAAAGGCTAAAACTTGGATACAAAAACCTTTTGACCAAAAATGATTAGATTTTTAAATTACACCCATTACTCTTAATAACCACAATTTTTTTTATATTAGTAAATAATTAATAAAAGCGTATTAAAATAGTGTGCTTTTGTTCGATTCAGAAAAAAAAACTAATATTATTTTAGAAACTTCTTGAAAAATAAAAAAATACAAATTTTTTGTAAATTTTTTACATATTAAAAACATTTTTTTCGCACTTTAGGGATAAACATCATTTTGTATCCCCGAGAAAATTCAGGAATAAAATGTAAAATACAACTTAAATTTTTACATTGTAATCACTTACCTCAGTCAGTTTAATAATTGCCAACATTAAGTTGCCTAAATAAAATCAAATAATTTTTTTCTAATATTGAAACTTAAACATTTTAACTGGAACCCATCATTTATATCCCAATATAGAACATACAGTGTTTTTAACAGCTAGGTTAACCAGAAAGTTTTTCGCCCGTACAGAAAAAGGCGTGAGAGCAAAGAAAGTTAAAAACGATTATGGAGTTTTATAGGATTATTTCCTAAAGTTTGTTATTTCTAGCTTATGAGCTTATGAAATAAATTTTCGACGCTGGCAAAACTGGTTTTTGAATTAAAATTGCTACCAACATAATAAAAATAGATAAGCGTAGATAGTAAAAATTTCATTTTTACAGGGTGTGAACAAGCTACAAATGGAGCATGCAATGACGTAAAAATTTTGCCCATGTAATAAACAATGACAGAAAAATATGCAAAGATCAGTGAATATAATAAACAAAGAGAGCAGAAAATGACGTGACTGCATATCCATAAAAATTTTACTATAGTATTTGGAGACAATTTTCAAAGGATACCGAAAACAAACAGTTCAACAGCTTAAATAAGCAACTTTTTATTTTCCACATATGGGACTCGGTTTGAGGAGTAATGGAAAACTCTGAATTTCAAAATATTTTTATTTGTAAAAAAGTTTAAATAAGTTTTTGACATTTGCATTTTTTAAAATAACACCTTATTTCAAATACTCTGTATAAAAGTTTCCAAACTACCAAAAACAAGGCCTGATTTTTTCCTATAAATGGTACCCAATCGAATAAAATTATAAACTTACTACAATAGGTGACGCAGGATTTCCCTCCCGCATTTTTTATATACACATATAAAAAATAAATATATAATAATATAAATACGTATTCTTTGAATATTGCATACTAGACAAATTTATTTCAGCGCCATCTGCCCCTCAATGTTGCAAGGCTCGCCGTTTGCCACTTTATATCGGTCATATACTCATTGCTAATATATAGTTAAAGAATAATTGCCAGAATGCAGTCTCACGCTCTGCTAGCAGGTATGCTAGGCCGAAAATAGACTTGGGCACAATAGTGAATAGTTTTAATGTGTTTTATTAATTATCAATCGACTGCTTATATGTACAATAAATGCTTATTAGGCTAAAAGCAATTTGCGTCATTAACATTGTTTAAAATATCGTATTCACAATAAATTTGGTAATTATAATAGTTTAAAATATCGTACATTCACATAATTATACAGGAGTAAAATAAATATATAAAAATAACAAAATGTTCCATTTTGGATAAATGGACTGCTAAATAGCAAAATGCAGCTGGGACACTCTGTACAGGGTGTCCCATTTTTGATGGTATTGAATGGGAGGGAAACTCAGCTATTATAAAAGAGAAAGGCCTGGGGATTTCACATTACTGTCCTGTTTTGAGACAAGGAAAAAAATGCTAAAAGTTTTTTTCTAGCTCTTGTAGTTTTAATGCTACTAGGGAAAATTTAAAAATTTAGAATGTTGAAAATTAGTTATTAGGGCAGATATTTCAATTTTAATAAAACTTCTCTACAGACAGTTGATCCTCTCAATAAAATGACGTTGTCAAATTTTTGATCCGTCGGCGTCGAGCCGAATTCAAAATTTCAGAAAAAAAAAATAAGAAAAAAAATATGGATCTGGATTTTGTTTTCACTTTTTTTATAGCTTTTTATAGAGGGTTAATTAAAGACCCAATGTGAAGCAAAAAAAAATTAAAAAAATCTAGGTCCGTATTTAACTTATACATTTTTTAAAAATCTCGAATCTCACTAGTCTGTCCAAAAATTTGACAACGTCATTTTGTTGACAGGATCAAGTGTCTGTAGAGAAGTTTTAACAAAATTAAAATATCTGCACTAATAACAAAGATATGACAGATTTTTAGAATTATAGATTTTTGATTTATCCCTTGTAGCTCCAAAACTACAAGGCCTGGAAAAAAACTTTTCACTTTTTAGGTCTCGAAATTTAAGGACAATATTGTGAAATCTTTTAAAATAACTAAGTTTCCAAAATGGGACACCCTGTACACCATCATAAACATTATTCCCAGAACCCAGTTATTTTTTGTTCCATTCTTTTTATTAATAGATCAAATAAAAAGCAGGTTATAAAAACTAAAAAGGCGTTCAAAAATAATATCGAAAATTCAATTTACTTACTCGTAAAGAGGATTAAATTCGGGTCATAAAAGAAAATTCGATTTTTTAATGTATAGAATTTAATTTCCTGGGACGAGGCGACAACGACACTGTGTGTTAAGGTTACAAAATGGACGCATTTTGTGAAAAAAAAAACCAATGAAAAATGAATTTTTTATACAGGCTGTTTTTTTTTTAAGTAACAGAAGCTTTTTGAGGTATTTGTTGTCCGTTTTTGAAAGAAAACTTATTACGAATGACGCTTTTTTCGAAAACTTTTTTTTCAAATTGAATGACAAAGGTTACCACCGGTATTGGGAATGTCACTCGACGGCTTCTCATTTCACCGCCTCTGTTTTAACTCAACATAAATTTGGGATATAACTCATTGTTTTCGGTTCTGAACCGACGCCGGCGCCGTGGAGACGGTGATAGCATGGCCTGGTTGAACTGTGTTCGAAATGTCTTTCTTCCTTATAGACCTGTAAACGCTTTCGTCCCGCCATGGAGTTTCTTTGGATCGCTGTTGTTTCACTCGTTGAATGAAGAATAGGTTTCACCTATGTTTTAATTTTTTTGATTTACCTTGTATCTTGTAGTAGTTTGATTACTGTAGTCAGGTAAGCCATGCTGAGAATAAAAGCCTTTTTCCGAAACACCCATGTCCGTGGTTGACTTTACCCCTTTGACGTTGCCTTTTATACTTTGTTAACAATGTTATACTACCTATTCAAAGGAGAAAGTAATAATAATTATTGCTTTTTCCAAAAATACATTTTAATATAAAATTCGGGGTTGCGTTTTTATGCGCCTCAATTGAAAAAGAGGAGGCTCTTCGAGAATGATAATAGACTTTTTAATTTTAAACTGAATTAAGTGACTGAACGACTTTGAATACTCAAGTGGACTGAGACTAACCATATCTGAATTGATTGCCGAGAAGCAGCCTTAGAAGAAGAAGCAATAAGATAAACCATTACTTAACCGGACCAAACTTTCTAAACAGGTAGTTCAGATATACCTTAAACAACAGGAACCAAGCTAAATACCCACGTACCTCACATAATACCACATTCCATTGTATGTTAAAGAGGATGACTAATACAATACAAGCTTCTGAGTAGTTGGAAAAAAAGAAAACGCCCTCCCTTGTTCTGAGGACGTTCTCTCATTTCCAAATACTAAAATAATGATGTGAGTCTATCTCATGCGGTTCGTCGATATATTTTATTTCCTCATTCTTCTGAAAAAATCTTGTTAAAGATTGATTTATTTAATGCCTTTAACATGATAAATCAAGATGTATTACAAGATTAAAAACATTTATTCCAGATTTTCACAATTTCATTTTTCAATGAAAAATTCAATTTTGTCTTTTGGTGAATATCAAATTTTTTCACAAAAAGGTGTTCAGCAAGGAGACCCTTTAGGCCCAGCTCTGTTTTGTCTCTCTCTGTTTACATCCTATTATTCAAGATCTTCAGTCTGAAATTAACCTCTGGTACTTAGATGATTGAGTTCTAGGCGGAAGTACACACAAAGTTTTAGATGATTTGGAAAAACTTTCTGAAGCATGCTTTGATATTGGTTTAAACATTAATAAAAAATGCGAAGTATCAATCATATCAAATTCTAATAAAAATGACCCAATTTTGAAAAATAATAAAAATTAAAATTTTCAACAAATAGCAAAAGTGGACATTAAAAATTTTACTCTTTTAGGTTCTCCTTTTGACAAGAGCAAAATTGAGTCCGTTTTAAATAAGAAACTAAATCAAATACGTAATATCGCAAACCTTCGTTTGTTAAACTCTCACGAAGAATACTACCCTTTAGACATTCTTTTGCAATCCTTAGAGTAACCTATCCCTTAAGATGAGCTTCCTAGTGAAAAACTCCCGATAATATCTTAAATTTTGATATTATGCTTAAATCATCTTTAGAAAAAAGAATAAATTGCAAATTCACTGACGACTCATGGTCTCAAAGCATATTACCAGTTGGTTTTGGAGGACTAGGTATAAGAAATACTACGAATTTATGTTTCTCTGCTTTCATAGGCTGCTGTAATGACGTTTCCTTATTATTAAGGTCTTGTCTTTTGAAGATTTAGAATTTAACGAGGCATTTATTTCATATAAAAATTTAGGGAATTTTTCGGGAATTTCCAACACAAGCAAACAATTAGAATTAGATAAAAACCTTTGTCAAACTTTTGTTAAAAACATTTTAGTAAAACTTAAATCTTCTGTTAATAAAGCACGTCCATTGGCTCTCCAAACCAGAAAGTTCAGTTTGGGCAAAAGCTCTACCATCTTCAACATTGATAATTCATCTTTCCGTATCGCTACGTCACTGAGAATTGGGCTACCTCTTGAAAAACCCCATGACTGTCTCTGCGGCGAAGCAGTAAATGATTTGGGCATGGCTTAAGTGCAGGTCGATGGGCAAGACACAGATTGCTTAATGACATTATAAAACGAGATCTAATTTCAGCTGGAATTCCGGCTGTAATGAAATCTCCAAATATATGTCACAGTGACGGGAAACGGGCGGATGGATTATCTTTGGTTCCAAAAACATTCAACTAAGAATTTATTTGTTTGGTTCCATGGCAGAATGGTAGGGCTTTATTGTGGGATGCGACACGCAAAGACACAGTGGCTGCATCCTACATTAACAAATCTTCAGTTAAATCTGAATATGCAGCACAATTAGGCGAATTAATTAAAATTGATAAATATCAGAAATTCTCAGATCGTTTTGTTTTCATGCCATTTTTAGTAGAAACCTTCGAACCCTAGGGACCTAAAAATTATTAAGTGATATTTGTTTAAAAATAAAAAATAAAAAGGCAAATATTTTTATTTCTCAAAAGATTGGAATTGCAATACGAGGTAGTGCAGCCGCTCTAGGAACTATTTCTGTTGACCAGGGCTTAGAAGAGGTGTGGTTTCTATAATTTTACGTGAATATATTTACGTTATTTCATTGATATATATTGCATTTTTTTAAAAATATATATTTGTTTTTATTGAAAAAAAAAATGCTCCTTCTTAAGAGTAATCTACATTTCAGTGTTTATAATACAATCACGTCTAACACTATATTTCAGAACTAAGATGGTAATCACTTAAAATTTCCAAAACCATTTTCATAAAGATTGTACACTTCCGCTCCTAAAATGAGAGGTTATTCGTTGTACCTCTGGGCTTTGAGTTCTAGGAAACTTTCCAGATCTGTGCGAGGATAAAAACTTCCAAGATTTAATTTGTCCAATTGTTTGATCCTAATCGGGTTAACTTTTGTTCTTTTCTTCTAGATCTGCTTAAGTGGAACTTCTTTTCGGCACCGAGGCAGGCAGAGGCCTTTCCAAAAATGTAAATCAGGCATTATGGGCCGCATTTTAAGCGATATCAGGGACGGACTTTTCGACGCGGTAATTAAATTTTCGCAGAAAGACAAAAAGTCGATTGCCAAATAATAAATATTGAACAGAATTCTTCCTAGTTAGTTTTTAACTTTTTTTTTCTTATTGGGGCAGCTTCAAGCAACTCAATGTTAAACCAGATGATTTTAGTGCCTTGCATACGAAATATCTTTTTCTAGTTAGCCTTCTTTGATCCATCTTTGGACATCCTCCAATATCTTCCATTTTTCTCTGTCTCTCGCCGTGTTCATCCATCTAGTTCCCGCATTTCTTTTCAAATCGTCCGCCCATATCATTTGGGGTGTTCCCCTACTTCTTTTATTTTCCCAAGGTCTCCAGTTTACAGTACATTTGTTCCATCGATCGTCTTTCTGTCTGGTATTATGACCAGCAAATTTGCATTTTAATTTTGCTACTTCTTCTTTGTCATCCCTTACTTTTGTTTTATTTCTTTTCCATCTTATTTATTCTTTTTTCTATCTGTTAGCTTTACATGTAAAATTTTGCATTCCATTGATCTTTGGGCTTTTGTTACCTTATCTATGTTTGATTTTGTAAGTGTACCAGATCTGGGATTCCTAGAAGGACAGGAAGGATACATTGGGTATACACTTTCGTTTTGAGGTACTGAGGATATTCTTTATTTTTTAATATGTAGCTTAATTTACCAAATGCTGTCCATGTATATAGTATATAGTATTACTATTCTCTTGACTTCAGCTGTTTGGTTTTCTTTTATAGTTTAACCATTAATCATATTCCTCTCCTTGTTCTATTCTCTCTTGGTTTATTTTGATCGTGATATCTTTATATATCTGTGTTTGTTTTAATTTTGGTTTTAGTGTAGTTCATACTCAAGCCTATATTTTTAGCTGCTGTATCCAGTTCTTCCACAATTTTTATCAGTTCTTCTTTCTGATCTGTTATTAAGGCGATATTATCAGCATATCTAAGTGGTTCAAGTAATGTCCGTTTATGCCTATTTCTTCTCAAGCTAAGTTTTTAAAAACATCTTCTAGGGCCTGGTTAAATAGTTTAGGGAATATTGTTTTCCCCCCTAACACCTCTTGGATTAGCTTGGTTCCTTCGTAGATTTTTGAGTGATATATTCGGCTATTAATTAAAGATGCTTTTACTACCCAGTGCTCTATAAATGCAATATATAGTGGAATGTTGTATTCGTTGGCTCGTTCTTATTTCTTTAGTTCTTATTATTTTATTTATTAGGATTTTCATGGCTGAAAAGTGGTCAATGAAACCTTTTCTAAAGCCTGCTTGTTCTTTTAATATCCGTCAAATTTTGTTGTTAGTCAATATTTTCGTGAAAAGCTCATAAATTACATTGAGGAATGTTATGGATTATTTCCAGTTGTTTGGGATTATTTTTGCTTTTAGTATTTTTTTCAGGAAAATATGGAGGGTATTCACTACAGTTTTACCACCGTACCTGAGCATTTCTGCCGTTATACGAAATATATTTCTTTTAAAGCGAAGGTTATTGCAAAATATTGATATTTTTAATTCAATAATAACTCATACCTACAATGTTTTGGTTTTATAGTAAGCCACGTGTCGTAGTTTTCACATATATGTTTCAGAAAATTTGTTCATAAGGTTTGTGAATGAACCGAACCGAACCGAACCCCTCAAATATTTCTGTGAAAAGGAACGTACCATCTGCACTTTCTATTTTATCGACTAAAGCTAAATATATGGTTACAGTGCGTTTATTAATATTAGTTTTTTTGCAAAATGTATCATCAGTAATTATGAATATTACCGTATCGAAAATAAGATCAAAAACGTAAGATAAAATATTCAAATGATCTTCAGTTTTAGCAAGTTACTTTAATCTTCTCCTTATAATGGTCCTGCAAATGTTTGTATTTTAAAATTCTTAATCGTATTAGAAACTTTGTTTGTTATGGAAGGCCTGTTACATTATTTCCTTTTGTTTTCATCAAAGTTATTACATTCCATTACCCCTTTTTCCACCCATGCCAGCAGTTTATTTCGCTTCTTTATGCAGATAATGTTGATTTGGATCATTTACCTAGTTAGCTTCATTTGTAATTTATTATGTTTTTGGGCTCATTTGGATGGCCTTGGTATTTGGTTTGATCTACATTTGTATATTTTTGTGCTTCATCATAATAATTTTGTACTGTTTTCTGTTTAAGTTTTTTAAAAGTTTGTGTAGTTATATGTTCAATAAAATTTCTAAAGCTTTCTAGAGCAGTTATTTTATTTTTCATTTGTTCTTCTTGTTTAGATGCCAACGTGTTTCAAGTATTTTGGCCTTGAAGATGGTCTAGACCTGCAGCCAAAGTTCTAATAAAGGGTTAATAAACTATTCTGGTGGACGCAACCTTATACAATTGATAAATAAGAAACAATACCAGAGCTATAACTCTGCTGGAACAGTAATTAAAAAAGACGTAAAAGAGGTAAATGATTATGATAATGAAAAAAGTATAAAATAATGAATGGAAAACTTTTTAAGACCGCTTTTCTATACGTCTCTTGAACATAAAACCGCTCGCTCACAACCGTTTGGTTTCAATTGTTTCCCATTTTAACAAATCTCGAAACTATATCATAAAGCAGGAAAGTTTAGGCATTCAGGTTGAAACTCAATATTTTCATAATAAAAATTTACGATACCTTTCCATTATTCAAGGCAAAACTTTTATTACGATTCCCGGGGTTTTATAGAGCCGACTCCATCTGGCTCTATGTTGTACGTAGGTCGGTCGGGCTGGCTCTATTCTTGTGTTTTTCCGTTTTACGGCATAGTTTTAATTGTCAATTTGCATTTTTAAGATATCCGCTCTCGACGATAGAGATTGAAAGCAAATCCCGATGTGTAGCGTGTGCCCACACGCCTTTTGTAATGTTTTAATAGAAATAACTGACCCGAACAAATGGAAAATCGGGGAAGTCATGCCAGTTTTAATATTATATGTAGAAAACTCCGATACTCAAGCAGCCTTAGAGCGCTTGATTCAAATATGATCTGATCGAAAACTCTGAGGGGTTGCAGGAACTTGCTAAATGCGCTTGGTAGTGCTAACAATGTATCATTAGTACGTATACCGGGGCATTCTGAGCATAAAGGAAATGTGGCCGCAGACCAAACAGCGAGGGAAGCGGCATCTGCCGATTTTATCGGCCTCGAACCAGGCCCGGGGATAGCATACAATGTTGCTGTATCAACCATGTTGCAGTGGATGGAAAAGAGCCTATATATGAATCATTATCAAATCCAATTTAGGAAACTTTCAGGCATTTACTGTGTGCTGTACTGTAAGTGCTCAGCCCCAGTACGTTTACGCCAGAATTCCTTTAGCAGACTGTGATTAATTGATTGATCCATTCATACAACAAGGTTAGGTATTGGGGGACCTGACACTGCAACTGCCTAATTTAAGTCGTTTGAATACCTCGCGAGGCGCAATGACCCTTAATTAGGTTTTTATGACATCTGCCTCCTCCTCCACCAAAACGTGTCTGGTTCTGCAAAAGTTTAGTGCTGAACATAATATGAGCGGCTGATTGGTCGGCTTTGTCACAAAATGTTCAAGTGAACTAATCTCTTTAGATTCTCTATCATCACTTGTATGATTTGTTTCCTTACAATTATTTTGCTGTGTCTTGCCTTGGTGCATATGGGCGGTGATTTCAATGTTTTTCATCCACCCAGCTCTTGATACAGATTTTTATACAGATACAGACGAGATTTTTATAATTTTTCAGATCGTGCTCTTGCTAGAGAATTTGCATGTTTATTGCCTGATACCTTGTTGTGTTTCGCCAGGGTAAGAAGGGATTGTAGGTAGTTCCAAACAACACGTAAGTTTATTTGTTGGTATGCTAGAGCTTGAATTGCTGCTTGGCTGTCCGAGAAGACAGATCTCTGTTAAATACTGTGTTGTGTTTCCCCAGAGATGCAAGCTAATGCAAACCAGTTTGCTCTCATGGCTAGCTCATATGCTTCTTCTACTAATCCACTGTCTATTGACAGACTTAAAATTGATTTAGATGATCTGAACAGTATCTCACCTAAAGTGGTCGCTATGCGTAAGCCTTCTTAAGGGACTGAACAAATTATGTGGAAGTAAACTCTATAGTTAGCCACAATAGAATGTTTAGATTACTACACAGCTGCGTCTCAGACAAGACGAAGCCAGTGTGCTTCAATTTTTAAGTGCTCGACCTAGATAGCTAGATGGCGCCACAATTTCACGTAACTCATAGAAACGTACGTCTGGAGATGATACCTTGAGTAAGTTGGAAACTACCAAATCAACTCTTCCTTCTCTTTCTGACACTCGCGAGGAAAGCACACACAGATTTGTGTAAATTATAAAATACTTTTTGATTTTTAAAATGATAATAAGTGTCCCTTATAATAGCCTACTGAGCTAAACTTCTCTACTATTTATGAAGGTGTTGTAACCTCCCGCAAGGACCAATTTCTAATTTTAAGCGAGTTTTCAGCTCGCACCTGACTGTGTAAAGGTGCAACTCCATGCACGGCAAGCGGCATGCTCTTATTTCTTTTTTACGGCCATAGTTTAATGCCTGTTTTATTCCCTCTTGGCTAGAGGGCATACCTGGCGCTTCCTCTATTATGTAGAGAAATATTTTTTAGAAGTTTTCCGGATTTTCCTTATGGACTAATTGAAGTTTAAAAAAAGAGTTAACACACAAGACAAGCAAAGACTTTAAATTATCTGAAGCACCTATGCTTTTTTGCTTAAATGTAAGAAATACATGTGCAAATATTAACACAACTTATATTGTCGTCCTCCGTAGCGTAGTGATAGCAAAATTTGCTTTAGACACGGGCGATCTAGGTACTTGAATGTTTTTGATTGTTTGATTGTTGTTGTTGATACTTTTACTTTGTCTAACTTTGCAAAACTAAGCGGTTGATCATGATTAGATTAGTCGCAGTATTAAAAAAAAAAACTTTTATTAGTCATGCAGACAATTCAGAAATATTTAGGTTTAAAACTACCGACCAAGATCTATCTTAAAATTTCGACAGGGTCTCTAGACTTTTGGGAAAGAATGTGTATTATTTTTTTAGGATAAGTA
Source organism: Aspidapion aeneum (assembly GCA_963576565.1). Lineage (NCBI taxonomy): Eukaryota > Metazoa > Arthropoda > Insecta > Coleoptera > Brentidae > Aspidapion > Aspidapion aeneum. The sequence continues at coordinate 89,332,585 of OY755042.1, read as the reverse complement.
TCACAGAGATACTATTCTTATGTAACAAAATCATAACCATCTTAAAAGTGGATGTAAACAGACACGAAGGTTCTTTTCATTATGATGTGTTGATTAAACTGAACTTTCAAGATGATATGTTGTGTGATTTTTATACATTTTTTCGTTTTTAATATCATTGAATCAGCAGCCAGTAAAACTAAAAATTGAAATAGTTAAAGATCCACAATCAAAGTGATCTTCTTGCAGAGGTTCTATACTTAAATTCAATTAAGTAACTGTAGACTAGTTACCAATTTTGTTTTACACTAAATTATTAAAAATCTTTAGATTAACCAAGGCATAACACTCTCTCTATTTTTATACAGGGTGTTTCCTAATTGAATGTCAATATTTATGGGGGTGATTTTTGGGCCCATTTTAAGAGAAAAACTTTATATAAACATATGTCCTAAACGTTTTACCTTTTGCGATACAGAGTGGTAAAGTTTTCAAAAATGAATCATTTATTACTAATATCTACAATACCAAGTGAAGTGTACTTTTTAAATCTGTATTCAATTATGAGCAAATTTGATTTCTTGAATTTTTTTAGACCAACGCACGCAAAAAGTAAAATCTACGTGTCCATGCAGGGACATGATATTGTCATATTAACGATATTGTTATGATCATGCAGAGAAACGATTTTATTTTTTTAAGTGAAAATCGTACATCGGATTGAAAAACTTTCGTTAGAAATGATTGGGAATTTCAAAAATAATTTTTATTTCAGGAAAAATCAGTGGCGTGCCATCAATGTCTGCCAAAATAGGCAGGTCAAATAACGTACGAACGCCACTGATGGAAATTTAAAAAAAAGTGATTAAAAAATGCTTCTTGATTCATAGTACACGTATGACAAATTTCATTAAAATATCTGAAGTGATATTGTAGATGTTAATAATAAATGATTTCTTTTTGAAAACTTTACCACCCTGTATCTCAAAAGGTAAGACGTTTAGGACATTCATATGAAGTTTTTTTCTTAAAATGGACCCAAAAATCACCCCCATAAATATTGACACTCAATTAGGAAACACCCTGTATATCTAAAAATTACTTTGACGAACTTTTAATGTAAAAATTATTGTTTGCAATCTATCTAAAGAATAACACAACTGCACTCCTTCCTATCTTGTTCTATCAAAAAATCACAACTTTGCTAATGTACCGGTATTGTTTTTATTTTGATTTGTATTAGTAAATTTTCACGAAGTTTAATTATTGGTTTCTCTCATTTGAGTCTTTGCATAAGTTGAATATTATTTTGAAGTTGTATTAATTTAATATTGACATGCTTATGAAGCCTTTTTCCGTGACTTGTTGCAAATCTTTTGATTGTTTCGTCAGCAGTTTCTATTTTTAAGTCTCGCTGTAGATCACTATTCCCTCTACCTAGGAGTGTTTGTCATGTTCCTTAGTACTTTGTTTTAAAATATTTAAATATCAGCGTGGGAATTTTTAGTATAGCTCCAAAGCTTAATACCGTAAGTCGAGACCGGTTTGATCATCTGTTTATATACAAATTTTATTAAATATGGCTACTTTTGAAGGCTTCCTATAAACAAGTCCATTTTTTCAATTTCAATTCCAGTTCCTGTTTTTTTTAACGTTTGCCTTCGAGCGTAATTTTATATCAAGCGTCATGCCGACTTATTTAACCTGTGTGTGGTGTGGGATGGTTGTTTTTTATTGTTACTGGAATATTGTCGGGTACGATTTTGATTTAAATCAAACCCTTAAACTAGGGTATGGTAGTAGATCTCGTGTGTGTATAAAATAAATATAAAACAGTTTTAAAAACGTTACAATTACAAGTAATTTGCATTGCACATTTTTTGTATGTGTTGGATCTTAATTTTAAGAATGTGTGTTCAAACAGAATGTGGGTCATAGATTTCGCAGGAATAGGGGTCCAACTTGAAATTGATTGTTGTCAAAAACTTTACCTATTTTTGATTCTATGCCCAGTGTCATGTGTTGACGTGACATACGTCAAAAACACTAAAAAAGGCGAAATTTTCGCCCCTTCCATCTTTGACCAGCAACGAGACAACACGCGGCACCGAAGCTCCAACGCCATCGAACTCGTTTCATGTGCCGAGATTTGTTGGATAAAGGGTGAGTTGTGCACTTTTGTAGGGCATAGAATAGGGAAAATTTGATTATAAGGGTTCGGGATTTTTTTAGTGAATTTTTAGCAATAAATAAATGTGTTTAGTGAACAGTTGCGTTCAGTATGTTAGGTCAAGTTCCTTCTTCTTTTTATTACAAGCTTTTATTTAGCTTTAGATGTTCTGTCTAACTATCTATCAAACTATCTAACTATCTAACTATCTAACTATCTAACTATCTAACTATCTAACTATCTAACTATCTAACTATCTAACTATCTAACTATCTAACTATCTAACTATCTAACTATCTAACTATCTAACTATCTAACTATCTAACTATCTAACTATCTAACTATCTAACTATCTAACTATCTAACTATCTAACTATCTAACTATCTATCTAACTATCTAACTATCTAACTATCTAACTATCTAACTATCTAACTATCTAACTATCTAACTATCTATCGAATCTTGTGAAGCGTTTTTGACACACATTATTCGATTTGGATGAAATTTGGTACACACATAGTGGTCCCATGACAATACAACAATAAGAAGTAAATATCCTCCCACCGCTACCCCCACCCCTTCTATAGAAAAATGTGTTTTTGACACACTTCCCGTTATCCGATTTGGATAAAATTTGGTATACACGTAGAGGTCCGATGATAATACAACAACAAGAAAAAATATCCTTCCACCCCTATCCCCACCCCCTTCCATAGAAAAATTTGTTTTTGACACACATCCCGTTATCCGATTTCGATGAAACTTGGTATACATATAGTAATCCGATGACAATACAGTATTAGGAAAAAAATATCCTCCCACCACACTTCCCATTATCCGATTTGGATGAAATTTGGTATTCACATAGTGGTCCGATGACAATACAACATTAAAAAAACATATCCTCCCACCCCTACCCCCAACCCCTTCCATAGAAAATGCGTTTTTGACACCCTTCCCATTATCTGATTTGGATGAAATTTGGTATACATATAGTGGTCCGATGACAATACAACATTGAAAAAAAAAATCCTACCACTCCTACCCCCACCCCCATCTATAGAAAAATGCGTTTTTGACAGACTTCCCATTATCCGATTTAGATGATATTTGGTACACATATAGTGGTCCGATGACAATACAACAATAATAAAAAATGTCCTCCCACCTCTACCCCCCACCCCCTTCCATAAAAAATGCGTTTTTGACACACTTCACTTCAAATGACTTTTATAAAATTTGATATATGCATAAAGGTCCGATGGCAATACAGCCCAAACAAAAAATATATTTCTACCTCTACCCCCACCTTCTCCTTCCCCCAATTGAAAAATGAGTTTCCAAACAACTCACGATCAGCGATTTCATTATAATCTAGAATAAACTTTTCTGTTCTGTTATTGAACAAATATTTTCATTTAATAGAATAGATAGCTGAGAATAAAAAGTAGAAATTTATTGGTAAAAATTTTTTTTTAAGTCACAAGCTTTTATAAAATGCACTAAAAATTCAAAAATAATTTTCTAACATTCTAATATTATCATAATAATAAAAGCGATGGCCGCAAATCAAAGCATAAGTTAATCTAAACTTGTGATCTAAACACTTAAAGAATATTCAACATAGCAGGTCATCAAAGATATGTTTGATATGCCGCAATGTTATGCCATTGCCGTACCTATGTCAGAGAAATGCTGGGGTATCTTAGGTCAGGTTGGGTGGGTTTGGTACCTCCGCATTTTTCTACTAGATTGGTTCTTGCAAGTAGTGATATTTAATTGATACGGATATCTTATCGTGCTAACATCTTCAAGATTTCCATCAGTCGGCCATCGCTTTTATTATTATGATAATATTAGAATGATAGAAAATTATTTTTTAATTTTTAGTGCATTTGATAAAAGCTTGTGACTTAAAAAAAAATATTTACCAATTTATTACAGTGTGCCTTTGAGCGTAGTTAATTTTGTATCTAGCATCATGCTTCCTTGCTATACTTAGATTTTAGTTGACGAATAAAAAGCAACAAACAAATTTTATTTGCTTATAAACATTGTTCATTCGAAATTCCCAGCAAATTTAATACCTCCAAACTAACTAACCGATGCAGCCCCCCAATATATTATAGTCGGGGTTTCAGATTATGCAGCTCAAAGGATTAAGTTCGTTCCATTAATATATAAATTTATATTAAAATGTCCAGTCTTGTGACACTAAAAATTAATTAACTAACATTCTGTGTGTATGGCACGGGGTTTAAATTAAAAGGCCTGCTCACATGTTGGAATCTATAAATTTTTAATTTTTTTGGGGATAATAATAACGACCATATTTTATGGTTTGTCGGTACTTAATTTATTTTATAAAAATATTATAATGATACATAGCATACATAAATATCGGTATAGTCATTAGCACTAAAATAAAATATATGACTTACGGCGGTGTTGGTTCTTCTATAATAATATATCTAAAAAGCGTGTAAGATCAAAAAACACCTACATATATGTATTCGAAAGTGGTGACAGGCCCTACTGGACCTCCATGCACTGCGACCACAAATGGATCTATTGTGCCCATGAACCTACATATAACGCAACTGTTTGTTTTTTTTAACATTGCATCTTAAAAATCTAGCGAGACCAGAGGAGCTGTTAGAAATCTATCTTTGATGGTTTCAAATATTCCCGACCATGCTTTTGCAATATTCTTCTTGAAGTTCCACCTTCTAAGGAAGGTTAAACATAATCATGTCAACGCGAATCTTATTTGCTGATGGTCTAAACAGTTGAATCGACGTCATACCTCAGCATTTCTTAAATTCTTAAGCCAGGACGTACTTCTTCTTTTTTGGCTTCTCTTGCCTTTAAATTTTCCCTCCATTATATTTTGTAGTAGCTTGTATTTCGGGCCTCTCATTATGTGAGTTGTTTAATGTCTACCTCTCCTGATACCTGTTCTTCAATTCTGACTAGTTGTTTAATTCCAATAAAGTTTTCTATAGGTTTATAGATATCTATATATAAGTATTTCATGCTAAACCTTATCAAATGCTTTCTTGAAATCACTGAAGCAGACATAAAGATCTTGATTCATATCAAACCATCTTTAAGTTCTGTTTCTAAACCCTACCTAATTGTTAATTGCTTCGGGGCCGGCGTCTAGTCTTGCTTAAATTATGTTGTAAACAATTTTTAGAAAAACTTTTCTTAAGTGGCGCATAAGGGCTACTTTTAATAGTGAAGCAGATGGAAAACCAGAATACATAATACAGTGTTCACAATAAACCCGTACAATTATTTTCAGGAAAACTGCAAAGTTAATTTTTAGTATACTCAAAAACACTCAAATTGTATTTTTAGCAATGACATAATATCCATATAAAAGTTAAAAATAAATAAAAAAATATATATTTTGGTAAAAAAATGCCGTACTTAAACATTCAAACGTCACTAGGAGATGTCCAATACATACGGAGTAAGTCAGTGTCAGCTGTATTTACATGTTAAGTATTTGGACAAGCTAAACCGATTTTCAACTGTTTTTGTACACACATCTTACTGAAAACAGATTTTGATATATCTTTGTACAATCTTTAATTATTAATACGTATTTAATACGGTAATGCATCTACATATACAGTTTTAAGTTACTTATAATTTATTTAGCTTTGAAAATTTTTGTATTTAATTTTTTTATCAATCATGGATTATTTAATATTTCTATAAATTTTTTAAATTTAAACTACACCAATTTGAGACAAAAAAAATGACATTGCGTTACAAAATGTATTTTTAGTTTTTGTGAGATCAAACTCACTGACAAATGCTTACTATATATAGCACGTTGACGTAAATGAAATCTTTGCAAATATTTGACCTGCAAGTATTAAAAACATACACTTTATCCGGTCGATGTCAATTCTATAGACTTAGTACGTAGACCCTGGTCTAAGTTCTAAGTTTTAAGATTCTAGTAAACACTGGTGTTATAGAAGATTACATTATATGTAAGTACTATTATATTGCTTAAAATATCGTTGAAATTATTTTAATAGTTTAATTTCCATACCGCAACCAATAAAACAAGAATAATTCTCACATAAACTAGCCGCCATCATCGCAATAAAAATTAACAACTCATAAGAAATGCCGTTCGGTAGGTTAATCTTTTTAATCTCTATATATACTCAAGGGAGAGATTAGCCCGTACTAACTGCGTACACTCGCTTGGCCGAACCTCCTGGAATAAATAAATATTATTAATTCCAAACCACCACAGTGCGAATAACTTTTGCATTCATATTGCAAATCTTGCCAACAACAACACCTTGCTAATAACATAAGCGTAGAAATCTAGAAAAATATACCGCTTCTTTACTTTTCACACAACTTAACCACTCTAAAGATGAAACAAGATAGGACATGCGTCAAGCAGGGAGAGGTAGAAGAAACAACGTTTTACTTCCTAACACAATGTGAAGCATGTCAGAAGTGAGAAGAGGAGTATTCGAAGTGGAGGAGTTGGAATCGGAAGACCTGAAGTCCTTGAAGTGGTTGGACATCTTGACCTTTATCAGAAGGACGCTAAGGTGTGACAAAGGAGAGAGTCAAACTCAAGTTAAAGTTGTCGGACATCTTCACCTTTTTTCTGAAGAACGGGAAAGTGTGACGAAGGAGAGGATCAATCTTAAGGATAGGGAATGCTCTGGGGTAGGCAAAAAGGTGCCCGCATAGCCAGCAAAGCACAAATTCACGATAGCACTAAACATAAAAAAAATTGGAATTAGTAATTTGTAAGAACCAGTTTTCAAATAAGCCAGAATCAAAAGAGACTAGAAACATTAGAAGATAAAACACTTAAGGAAAATTACATTATATGAATATAGTAGTATTTTGCTTAAAAATATGGTATAATTATTTTTAATTGTTTAATTTCCATACAACAACTAATAAAACAAAAATAATTCTCACATAAACTGGCCGCCATCATCGCAATAAAAATTAACAATTCATAAGAAATGCCGTTCGGTAGGTTAATCTTTTTAATCTCTCTTTATATACACAAGGGAGAGATTAACCCGTGCTAGCTGCGTAGACTCGTTCGGTCGAACCTCCTGGAATAAAGGAATATTATATTATTAATTTTCAACAACCACGGTGCAAATAACTTTTGCATTCATATTGCAAAATCTTGCTAATAACATAAGCGTAGCAATATAGAAAAATGTACCGCTTCTTTATTTTTCACATTCAAAGGACACTCTCAGCAGCTTTAGCTTAAGTAGAAGGAATTGGCTGTTGGGCAGAGCAAGCAGGGAAGTGACCTTTTGCTTGGAGTGAGCAGGACACTGCACTCCATGGACACTTTACTACTCTAAAGATAAAACAAGATAGGACATGCGCCAAATAGGGAGAAGTAGAGGAAACAGCGTTTCACTTCCTAGCCCAATGTGAAGCATGTAAGGATTGAGACGAGGAGAATTTGAAGTGGAGAACTTCAAATCGGAAGACCTGAAATCCCTGAAGTGGTTGGACATCCTGACCTTTATCAGAAGAATGGGAAGGTGTGACGAAGGAAGGGATCAAATTTAAGGATAAGGGATGCTCTGGCGGAAGGCAAAAAGGCGTCCGCGTTGCCAAGAAAGCACACATTTACGATAGCACAATATAAAAAAATTGGAATTAGAAATTTGTAAGAACCAGTTTTTAAATAAGCCAGAATCAATAAAGCCTGGAAACATTAGAAGATAAACACTTAAAGAAGATTACATTATATGAATGTAGTAGTATTTTGCTTAAAAATATCGTTGAAATATTTTTAATTGTTTAATTTCCATACAGCAACTAATAAAACAAGAATAATTCTCACATAAACTGGCCGCCATCATCGCAATAAAAATTAACAATTCATAAGAAATGCCGTTCGGTAGGTTAATCTTTTTAATCTCTCTTTATATACTCAAGGGAGAGATTAGCCCGTGCTAGCTGCGTACACTCGTTCGGTCAAACCTCCTGGAATAAAGGAATATTATTAATTCCAAACAACCACAGTGCGAATAACTTTTGCATTCATATTGCAAATCTTGCCAACAACAACATAAGCGTAGAAATTTAAAAACATGTACTGTGTGTTTACTTTTTAAACTATTTGTTTTATAAGACTAGGTATCGGTGTCTATTTGCAGAAATACCCTGCTGATCTCAAGAGTATTTCTCGCAAATAAACAGCACTTGAAGAGAACTTACTAATAGACAGCTTTAAAAAGTAATCGGGAAAAATTAGGTTACCTTTAGAGAGCACTTATCGAAACTACAATCAGTTTCAATTTGAGGCAGAAGTCATTGGGTAAAGAGAGAGAGAGAGAGAGAGAGATAAACCATGCGAGTATCTTATCAGGAACTCTCAGGAAAACACAAAATCACGATAGTACTTTTAAATGAAAAAAGAGGAAAGTCGAAAGGATTTTCTAGCGATTAATTTCATATGGACACGTATACCTCAAGGTTTGTAATTGGTTCTCAGCATGACCGTCAACATTTAATTCTAAAATCTAAGATAAAGAGATAAAAAGAAACACTTTTATTTCCAAAATGAAGGATAAACAGTGCAGAGAGAGTGAGATGTTTCATTACGGTTTTTTACAGTACAGAGCGGTAACAAGCTCCTGCGAAACAGGAATAGGTTGCATATTTAGACCAGAGAATTCGTAGACCGAGCAAAAGCAAGCAGACTAAGATGGTGGCTGGGACGGACACGAACACACAACATATCCGGTGGAGGGACCACATGACATTTATAGGAGCCAAAAACAACCCTACATGCCAAGGCGACTTGTGGCAGATAAGACAACAGGCACTTGTAGCACCTACCCTGCGCGATAAAATACTGGACTTTGTAAAGAGAACAGGAAGGCCCAATGAGCTACCTGGACATCAAGTGGAGGTGTAGAGAGTAAGTTAAGGGAAAGATTTGGGGTATATCAAAATGGTCCTACTATGGTCTACTTGTCGGACCTGCAGGTCACCCTCCTACCACCACTACTACTAGCAAAGCATATTAAGAAACTTCTATCTAATCAGTAGATAACACACGATCAGCACGCCTCTGAACGTGATAGAGGTTAGGCATAAAATAATGTGTTACAAAAACACAAGCCGCTTTATCAAACGCTTTTGAATTTTAAATCAGCTCTAATATAGAAATTAATTCGGAAGAAGAAAGGCGTTGGAATAATTTAAAAGTGTGTCTAAGTGGTAAAATATTTTTAAACTTGCAAAAAGAACAACTTTGACGTAATTTTTTTTTACATGCTTTAATTAGCTAATGATTGTCTATCTCTGAGTTGTCTCGTGTGGATTTTATTTTAGGATATGTTTTGTCGTGCTATCACTCATCAGCAATCCAGCTCAAGTTTCTACGTTTCTACGACTACGTCATTAAGTTTTTGAATATCTTAGAAACTTTGTCCCTCGATAGTTTATTATTATATTATTTCTTTATTAGGGTATAAAAACATATAAAGTCATAATTTTACGATCTTGCAAAATGCTTTGTACTGTGTAAGTTTATTATATCCTCGCAAAGATCGTAATCATTTTTACCTGGTGCGGCAATGTAACATAGCTGTTATAATAATAAAATTTCCAGCTAAAGCCCTAAAATATACTCGTAATAAATCTTTGTCGAGCTATGCGTATTTCAAGAAATATTACTAATTACTGGATGGCGATATGCGTATGAGATGTAAATTTTAATATTCTTGTTAAAGTCGTAAACAAAATGCGCCAGAATGTATTAATAACCAAGTATTTAACAAATTATCGCATTATTTAAATTTTACAAATCAGTACATGGTAAGAGCCCGCCCACAAATTACCACAATTTTTACAAGACTATTTTTTCTTCTTTCTTTAACACTATAACCCTGTTGATCACTTTAGTTTAATTTCCTTCTATATTCGACAACTCTTTTTCAGTTTCTGACTCCTGTGCCTTGTTTTCTTCTTAGTCTTCCCTTTGTCTTTCGGTATTTAGCTCCATTCTGTGGATGAGAACAAGCCATCTCATTCTATAAAATTGATAACACTGCAAGGTTTAAAAAGGCCCTCTTAAACCTTGCAGTATTGTCAATTTTATTTCGGGCTTCTATTTTATGAGTCGGTCTAATTTTGTAGCTAGTGGGCTGTAGTATATCTTTCCCAGCAGTGGTGTATATAAGGGGGGGCCTGGGGGGCCCGGGCCCCCTCCGAAGCTAAGATTTTTTTAGATATTTTCAACAAATTTCCTGAATACAAAAATAAATAGCATAAAATACGGCCTCATGGGGTTTCGGCCCCCCCCCCAAACTGCCTCGGGCCCACCCCGAAACTTTTTTCTAAATACGCCACTGTTTCCCAGGACCATCCGCTCGAATTTCCTTAAGATCTTCTTTATCTTTTTCAATCATTGTCTATTCCTTGTAGAAATATATGATCACTGGTCGTATCAAACCTTTTTAGATCTTTTAATTTGGTACACTGCCTTTTTGTTGGAAAAATGAGCTATATTTCCCTTGCTATTCGCATTTTAATTTTGTAAGTTTACTTTTTTAACATAATCACTATTGGTTTGTAATCTCCAATGACCTGTAGTAAAATGTGCGTCGATTTTTTTACGGGGGAAAGTTCTATTAGAGAGAATACAAAAGCTATAAAATGTAAGCGGAATTATAAAACAAGTATAGCGCGTTCACCACATGGTTCTGTACCTGCATTTACTTATTAGGGTGTTTTTGATCCGTTCTTTTCTTACTATAGCTGAGGATGTATATAAGTGGCACCGCGTCATAGCTATGGTAAACCAAATTTTGTGGCAACATCTAAGTAAAGAAGCCTAAAAAAATTGCTGTTTCACTTTGTACCTGCAGTGTGCCTTTATATGTCTATAATAAAACACCAGGACCTTTTAAAGGAGAGATAAAATAGGTACTTACCTAATAAATAAAGATCCGAAACATAAAAGATAATCCAAAATTATATTAAAATGTACGCAAATATTGATTTAGTTGCAAAAACGGTAATTTGTTTTGTAAAAAGTAGGTCCCAATTTGTTTGACATTAAAACAGTCAAAACAGCAACGAATAGACAACGTCAAATTCCAGCTAAATCAATATATTCGTAACAACCAGACAAGAGTATATATATGTTCCTTTCTAATAAAATCGTTTAGAAGAAGACATAAATAAAAAGTAAAATAGTAAGCTAATGACTAATTAGTGCAGTGCCTCGTTTTGGGAATCAATACCAATAACTACTCCCTTCCCGCCCATCACGGTTTTGATGACGCGGTGCCACTTTAATACTACATCAAGTATAGGTGGTTATTGAGTCGACGCAGTAGCAGGCGTGACAGGCCCTTTTGCTTTATGTACGAAGGAGGGTGGATCACATATAAATCGGAATTTTATTTTAAAAATTCTATTGATGCAGTAAATAAAAGTTTGAATAAATCTTATTTTTTTACATATTCTCGTTTATTATCTAAGATTTTTCCCCACTGGCTTGTTTTTTAATTTTTATATCGCAGAATAAAACTGGTCCTGTCCCAAACGTTTTTACATTTTCGAAGTCCTTAAAGTGACCTTCCAATAGTTCCTTCCAATAGTTCTTTGAGTAGCCCAAATATCTTGTCGTCACATGGCTCCAAACTAGAACAAAAAGGCGAGTGTTCAAGTGTTCCCAATTCCTTTCGACTAATATTACTTTGAGTCAGAGCAGCTTTGTGTGGCAGAGATATTCCATGAAAGACGATTTCACTTCGAGTAGACATATCTCAACTTTTTTGCCGATAGGCCAGTTTTACTGCATGCAGTAGTACGCAATATAATTCTACAGCGTTCGTGAAGAAACTGAACCAGCAGTTAGTGTCTGAAATCTTAAAAAGCTGTTACAGAAACTATTCCTGCGGAAAGACGGGTTCATTTTTCATTTTTTCATATTTGTGTTAGTCCTGATGTGGCTTCTTAAAAGTGGTTAATCGCGGAACTGCGTAGATTGCCGACGCAATATTTTGAACGGTTTAACGCCCTCCCGGGCCACAAATGGATGGAGATATAGAATAAAGAACCAAGAATTATTTATAAAAAAAACAGAGTTTTTTTATAATTTGATAAATAATTTTAAAATAACAATGTAATAACTATAAAAATACTCTGCCAATATATGGGCCCCTAAGCTCACACTAGGTACTATAGTTATAGTTTACGTGTGACCTAATATAACTAAAAACTGAAATATATTTTATTCAATTCCAGACTAAATTACCTTTTGTTTGATACCACACAAGCCATGTTTTGACTTAAACTCAAATTTTTAAAATCTACCTCCACCCTTAAAAAAACAAAAACCAAAATGTATTTTGTTAAACTCCTGACTCAATTACCTTTCGTTTGATATCACACACGCCATATTTTCACTTAAACTCTAATTTTTGAAATATACCCCCACCCTTTTTTTAAAAAAAAATTAAAATGTATTTTGTCTAACTTCAGACTCAAGTACCTTTCGTTTGATATTACACACGCCATATTTTCACATGAACTCTAATTTTTAAAATCTACCCCCACCCTTTTATTTGGTTTGTGTTCGGATTTTGTTCATTTTTAAATGGGACCATCTCGACCCAATACCCAGCCTAGGTACCAAATTTCATTAAAATCGGCCAAGCGGTTTTTGAGTTATGCGCGTTGGTCGTTACAGACAGACATACAGACATACAGACAGACAGACAGACAGACATACAGACAGACAGACAGACAGACAGACAGACGGCGCAATAAAAAAGTTTCAAAATCATCTGAAACGCAAAGATATATAAAAATTTTTAAAATCGGAGCAACTTTTTTTTTATCGAAAAAATTAGGATCACCATAGCTCACACTACTATAGTATAGTATATGTGTGAGCTAAAAATGATTTTTTTTTAATTTGGCGCATGGTTCTTTGTTCTATATCTCCATCCATATTTGACAATAATGCGTTGCGCAACAGACTTCAGCACCTCTTGCTCAGACATGATGCTACCAACAGCTCATCTACTTTGCCGCACCAAACCGACTTGAGTACCATTCTTAAATTACGTAACGCTGAACGGGTCAGGCCGGGTTAAGTCTTCCGTTACACTTCTATCTATCTACATATCTATTTGGCCTTCTTCGAACCATCTTTGAACATAGGCTTCCCTCAATATCTTCCACTCTTCTCTGTCTGTCGCCGTCTTCATCCATTTGGAGTGTTCCACTACTTCTTTACTTTCCCAAGGTCTTCAGTTCACGGCATCCAATATTATGACCGACAAATTTTCATTTTAATTTGGGTACTTCTCCTCTGACTTCCTTACCTTTTGTTTTATTTCGTATACATTCATTCCTTTTTCTATCTGTTAGCATTACATGTAACATTTGTCTTTCCATTGATCTTTGGGCATTTGTTACCTTATCCTTGTTTGAATTTGTAATTGTCCAGGTCTGAGATCCATAGGTGAGTAAAGAAAGAATACATTGGTTATACACTTTCGTTTTGAGATACTGATACTGTTACACCAAATTTTTTTTAATTTAATTTTTAATGCGTTGAAAAGGCGGGAAGAGGGGTCAAAAATTCTTAATTTTTACGTGACGTAATTTATGAATGTTTCCTTATATCCCTCTTTTTGACGTCCCTATCTAACATATATCAATATTTCATGCCACTCCCTTTATCTGTGCCCTGCTAAATAGAAAGTTCTGGTTTATATTTGATGCACACTTGTAGTAATATCTTACGTTTCTGGCTGGAACTTTGTTTTCAAGCTAGAATTTTTACCACCGGTTGAAAAGAGAACTGGTATGTCTTTTCCAACAGTGGTGACTTAGTCGTAAGCGTGTGTGTGGCTTAAGCTTTCTAATAATTGACGATTTGAACTAATGCTCTTTAATGCATAAAAATTCGGAAGTGTGGAGTTGATGCAGTTCCGCGATTATAAAATCCCCGCCCGTAACAATTTATTTTCGGTCAAATGTCGAAAATTTCCGAATTAATTTGTGGCGGGCAAAAAAAGCGGCCTTTGCAAGTTAATTTCACAGTTTGTGAATAACGCTAATAAATGTATCAATTATTTTGAAGCCCCGGCTTGCTTTTCGTACATTTTCAACAACCAACCGTGGTTTTTTCGAGTAAAAACGCACGACTCATATGCATCAGAGAACATCAGCTACTATACAATTTTAAAATTTATATAAAAAAAACAATTTTTGTAGTTTTTGTTTTGTTAGCTTGGAAAATATTTATGAAATTCGCCTGTTTCTCAACTTTTCAACATATGTAAGTACAACATGCCGCGGCCGGCTATACAGTCTGGCTTTCTCTTTCACAAAGAATGTGTAAATAAGGCTTATTCCAAAGAAGTTAAAACAAACTAGAAAGTTGGCTTACCGGCGTTGGCACTATTATGCTGCATATCCGTTTTTGATTTTTTGTCAACATATTTTAACTTTTAGGAGCGATTCATACGAAGTACCGGCACCTTCACGTCACCGCAACGGCAACGACACGTTACCGCACCGGCAACGACACGTTACCGCACCGGCAACGACACGTTACCGCACCGGCAACGACAAGTTACCGCACCGGCAATGACACGTTACCGCACGGGCAACAACGCGTCATGTGTTCTAACATTGGAAGGAATAGACGCATTCATACAAACCGTAACGGCACCGTAAAGAGCGTAGTGTGAATACGTTTATTGCTTTCAATCTAAGAATATTTGACGTACCGTTGATGGTGCGGTGACGGTACGGTGACGGGGGTGCGGGTACGTATAGCATAAATCGCGCCTTAATCAATACACTTGAGGCTCGTCTAATTTTTTTTGGCAATTTCAAACAGTTTGCCTTTAACTGTCACATAAAATTTATCCAAAACTTTTGAGAAATAGTTTTTGCTATATTTGGTATTTGGAGTTACGCACTTTTTTCATTAATCTCTAATTTGTGACGTGGAAGTGATAAATCCGAGTCTCGCCATAGTGACAATGTACAAAGAAATCAAATGGAATCGGTTAAAAAAATGCTTTTCTATGCACCAGAGCATTATCGGCTTTAAAAGAAGATAATTATTTTCTTGGAATATTGCATTCACTATCAAACCACCTTTCATAATAAAATATAATTGTTTCACTCCAAGAAAATCAAATTACTTTACTTTTCGTATTTCATTTTTCTTTATAATTGCTAGAGATCAAAAGTGACGCGAGCCAAACATAAATGCTCTGACGTCAGATCTAATAAAAGCAAGGCCAACTAAGCCACAGCAATATGATCATTCCGCAAATTTATTAATTAGCCCTCGTATCGCGACGATCACAGTTCTAGCTTTTACCCTTAGTTCTTTGTCTCTCCGGTAACTTCGCAAAGCTAGTTTAGTGGAGGCAACATACTTACTTTTCCTAATTAAATTAACTTATTTGCAGCCAACTTCCGGGCAGGGCACTACTCCACTCTGCTCTGTTTGTAGCCCATAGAGAACAATTCTCCCTTAAACTTTCTCTTTAGAGGGGAGTATTTTCCATAAATGTGTGGTCGAAAAGAGCATCTCTGCATAGGGCCATTCTGAACAAAACTGTTAATTTAGTAACAGCATGTGATAATTGTCTAAAGGTGATTGTGAAAGAGATTAAGCTTCTATACTAACCTGTAGGTCTATCTATCAATATATAATAGTTTAAAGACTAATAAAAGTGATACCAATAAAATAAATAGAGCAAAATATTACTGTGAACAGAACGAAATTGTTATTGGCAGTTGCATAAACAATTTTGTCTCGATCTTCCGAAGAATCATCCCCAAGGTTCGGTAAACTCCCTTAATAAACTACAACCGCTTTACTTATTGCCTTAAAGGAGGGTAGTAACTCAGTGCTTAGTAGCATCCCACAGGAAGAACAGAGCACGAGCAATGTCTTAGACATTGACCGTGACGTCTGTGCTGGGATGCGCTCGCTACTTGCTTACTTCGAAAGTACTACATTTACTCAACTTACTAACTCTAACTTTGATAACCCTGTCTGTGAAGAGGATGCTGTTTTCTTTTATCAAGGGACTCCTTTTTAAATTTAGATCATAACTATAATAAAACTATGATAAAATAACTTCTAAGAAAACGATAAACTATCAAAAGTTGGTATAGAATAGGTTTGACCGACTCCACCATCGACATGTGATTTTGAAAGAGATTAAGCTTCTATAGTAACATTGACGTCTATCTATCAATCTGTACCAGTTTGAAGACTTATAAGAGCAAAGTCGCTCGAGTTAGTAAACTAAATAAAATAAATAAAACAAAATAATGCTATGAACAGAACAAAATTGTGATTTGCAGTTGAAACAAGCATTTATTACTAAGTTAAAACAAAATTGCTAATTAATCTTACTGACTATATTGTAACACAATAAATACAAGACTCTACAAATTAAAAACAAACTTATTTCTTTTCCATTATGTTCAGTGCATTCTTGCAGTAACGATTTTTCTCCAAATTTGCAGAGAATCGTCCCCGCGCTCCGGTAAACTCCCCTAATAAACTAAAACCGCTTTACTTATTAGTGACTTATTGGAATAAATCCTACCTTATTTTAAAATCGACCCTATGGTGACATATTTACATATAAAAAGCAGCTGCTCTGCTTCAAAATTCGGCCTTGGTGTATTTAAAAACCGGATTTATTAGTGTCGGTATTTATTTAATGAAAGTTAGGGTCTGTATTATTAAATTTGCCTTTGGTATGTCAATTTTGAGAGGTCAGCTGTTTATTTTCTGTGCAAATGTGTCAGAATAAAGTCGAGTCTGAAATAAAGTCAGGTTTTATTCCAATAAGTCTCTATTGCCTTGAAGGAGGGTAGTAACTCAGTGCTTAATACCATCCCGCAGGCAGAACAGTGCACGAGCATTATCTTAGATAATGACCGTGACTTCTTTGGTGGGATGCACTCGCTACTTGCCCTCTTCGAAAGTCCTTCATTTAGTGAACTTACTTTAACTTCGATAACCCTGCTTGTGAAGGAGATGCTATTTAGTTTTATCTATAATAAAATAACTACTGAGAAAATGATGACCTATGAAATCTAATCAATGCATTTTATGAACTTAGGTATGTATGTACCTAAAATATTGAAGTTGGTATTGAAAAATGGGTTTGATCGACTCCTCCAGCGATATGTGATTATGAAAGAAATAAAGCTTCTATACTAACCTCGACGTCTATCTATCAATCTATAACAGTTTGAAGACCAATAAGAGTAAAGCCGTTCGAGTTAGTAAACTAAATAAAATAAATAGAGCAAAATAATGCTATGAGCAGAACAAAATTGTGATTTGTTATTGAAACAAGCATTTGTTACTAAGTTAAAACAAAATTGCTAATTAGTCTTACTAAATAGATTATAACACATAAATAAAAGATGCTACAAATGTATTCCTATTCTATTATGTCCAGTTAATTCTTGCAGGAAAAATTTTCCTCCAATTTTGCGGAGAATCGTCCCCGACCTCCGGTAAACTCCCCTAATAAACTAAGACCGCTTTACTTATTGCCTTGAAGGAGGGTAGTAACTCAGTGCTTAATAGCATCCCGCAGGCAGAACAGTGCACGAGCATTGTCTTAGACAATGACCGTGACTTCTGTGGTGGGATGCGCTCGCTACTTGCTTACTTCGAAAGTCCTACATTTACTCAAATTACTTACTTTAAGTTTGATAACCCTGTTTGTGAAGGGGATGTTGTTTTACTAAGAAACTCCTTTTTAAATTCAGATCAACTGTAATAAAACAAATCTACATAAAAGGTATTGTAATACGATGCAATATGATCAATGTGTACTTTGGACTAACTACTAATAATGTATCTAAACTATGGAAAGTTATCATGATTTCAAAACCAGGAAAGTCACGCTATGAAGTTTGATCTTATAATAGGCCAACATTTTTGCTGCCAATTATTACCAAGTTCTATGAGAAAATGTTGCTTAAAAGAATAAAATCAATCATAGAATGACAAAAAATTATCCCTTCTCATTAATTTGGGATTCGAGATAAGCATTCCAGGATATACCAAGTAACAAAATTTACTAATAAGATGATTAAAAAAAAACGAGAGAACAGGTTGCTCTGCAATCTTTATAGATAAAGCACACATAAAGGCCTTAATTTTAAACAAAACTATTTCTGCTAAAAATAAAATTCTGATATAACAGAAAGATTTATATTTACTTTGAAAGTCCCACATTTACTTAACTCACTTACTTTAACTTGATAACTCTGCTTGTAAAGGGGATGCTCTTTTGTTTTATCAGGGAATTTATATTATTACCATAATAAAACTATAAGAAAGAACTTCCCAGAAAACTGTAAACTATGAAATCTAATCAATGCATCCTTTAGGTTTACGCTTGTCCCTAAACTATAAAAAGCTGCAGAAGTTATCACGATTACAAAACCAGAAAAGCCACCGCATGATATATCACCTTATAGGCCAATAGATTTGCTGTCAATTATATTCAAGCTCTATGAAAAAATATTGCCTAAAAATAAAACCAATCATAGAATAACAAGAAATTATTCTGTCGTAGCAATTTGGGTACACAGAATTACCAACATAATAGAAAAAGCTCTCGAAGAGGGAAAAGTTTATTCTGCAGTCTTTCTAGATGTAACACAATCATTTGACAGAGTATGGGATAAAGGCCTTAATTTTAAACCAAAACAATATTCAAAACAATATTCAAAAATTCTGCCAAAACAATATTCAAAAATTCAGATTAAAACAAGAAGATTCATACTCAAATTTAGAAAGAGTTTCCCACGATTGCATACTAGTTTTACAGAAAATTATCTATTAGCCACATTCGCCAATGATACTGGTTTATTGACGCGACGCCGACGGTAGAAAAATTAATTGAAGAATTAATAAAAAAAACTTCTGGATGCAGTCGCCCAAGTTCACAATTGGACACAACACAAACAAAAATGTAAATCACATACCAATCACAATGAATAAAATTCTCGTACGATATTCAAATCTTGGTATGACACTATATCAAATTGCGATTTAACTAAAAACGAAAAACTGGAGATAAATTATCGAAAACTGAACTGGCTAATTGGAAGGGACATAAACTAATTTAGCTATTTATAACAAATCACTGCTTTATAGACAAATACTAAAGCCAGTAAGGACATTTATATCAACTATAAGGTTGTACTAAACATTCTAGTTGTACAGAGATTTCAATAAAGTGAAACATTGTGAATGCACCTCGGTAAGTTCGAAATAGTGAAATTCATTGAGACATACGCAAAAAGCCATGAAGACTCCATCCACACGTGAATGTGGAAGCGATTGAGGTTTTAGATAGTTTGAAGACTAAAAAGAACCGTTTGAGCTAGTGAACTAAATAAAATATATAAAACCAAATAATCCAATAAACACAAAAAAATTGTGATTGCAATTAAGGCTTAGCGGGGAAGACTTTTGAGTGAATCCTAAGATTAAATTAAACTTTGCTAGTAAACTAAGATAAAACAAAATTGCTAATTAATCAATTAGGACAAATAACAAAACTATCTGTTTCTACAACGGTTTTGGAGATAGATATTAGCGTGTTTTTCCACTACAATCCTAGCAAAAAAAAACAACAAAAATTTTAAGGTTAGGTCAATTAAAATTAACAAAGATGACCACAACTATAACGAAATTGTCATTTTAAGTGACCGACCAAAAACACACAACTGCCAAAATTAAGCGGTAATGATAAATCAGCTCCGGCTCGAAGGACCAATGTGCAAGCTGTGCTTGACAATTGCGCTTGCTTAACTCGGTAACAAGTTTACTGCCAGAGAGCAGCCTCACACCCTGCAATGACCAATAAGGCTTATGGTACAGTAAACTTAGTAGATATTATAGTGAGAACAACTATCAAATGTTGAAACTGGTTTATTCAGATGAATCTACTATTTTTATACAAAAAAATGGTTATAGTTCATGACAAATGATAAAATTTAATATTTCGTGCTGTTTTATATACTAAACAATTTATATAATTAAAAAAGGTAAACTTACGAATGTTTTTAAAACCTAATTTCTCAAGACCTATATTTTTAAATAATAACTAAAAATAATAATCATAATAATTTAAATGTGGATTTACTTAAAATACTAAAAAAGAAAGCTGTTTAGTTTTAGAATAACCATAACGTAAAATTTTAATACAAAATGACGACTACTGGCTACTTTTGACACAAAATATCTATAACACGTATTTGTAACTCTGTTACATTATTAGTATAGAATGTTTACTTGAGCTAATAGTAACAAACTCTCTACCACAGGACTCTAAATTTTCCATCCAAGTTTCAAATAACACATCAAAACATTATTTTAGATATCCCATCGCGTCAGGGGGTAGTATTTTGGAAACAAACAACTTCTTTTAGCGATCCTGGACAGACTAATAATATTTAATGTAGGATAATGGTCTCCTGCTAGACTAATCTAGATGGCTGCGCATACTCCGTGTTTGCGCAAGCGCGAGAGGTCATGCTTAACGTAACAACCAATAACAGTGTTTGCCTTTGCGACAGACACGTCTAACCAAGGCCAACAAAAAAATACAGGCCACGACCCTGAAAAAATCACCTGTTCTCGGGAGGCTGACTTTTACATGGGTCTTATGGGAGGTCAGACGTTTTTTATGATATTTTCAAAATGGCACTACCGATTTCCGCGAAATTTCAGTGAAATATTCTTAGACACCATCCCGATATTCCACCGAACCTTTGTGAGGATGCAAGATGATTAAAAGGTTAAAATCTTCAAGATTTATCATTCCTTATTTTGAATTTAAATTACCTGCCATATATCGCATGTCAAGTGTTATATTTGACATGTTTTTGACTTTATAATGTGTGTTTGTCATGGCATTTGTTTATTTATTTGTAATGTAAAACTTTTTAATGATTTATTACAATAAAGTTATTTAGAATCCAAAAATACTAGCGATCTTTTTAAAACAAAACTACGCTACAAAAAAATCATTTTTTGATGTTGTAATTTTTGTAAACACATGTAACTAACTATATTAAGTTTTAAAAGTCTGTCAAGTGCCGAATATAAACAAATAGATAAAGGTAACCCGATTACTTTTCACACAGAAACGAACATATTCGCTTCTGCTTTTAAATAAACTGTTTGAGCTAATGAAGCGGCTCTGAAAAATTAAGGATTACTATACATTTAAAAAAAATTGTTCTGCAAGAATATAGTAAAAATAAACTCAAAACCGCCTTAATTAATATATATATATATATATATATATATATATATATATATATATATATATATATATATATATATATATATATATATATATATATATATATATATATATATATATATATTCATAAACCGTCATTTCATATTTTAATCTTTAATTTAAATTAATCAGCTGTGTCGTGACGTGACCATCAAAAAAAATCTGCCCCGATGTGACGTCAACAAAGTCGAGGATCGTCGCTCGTCCGTTTTGATAGCCCTGATCAGTCATACAATAACGTAAAATCTTTAAAGAAATACAAAATGACGACTACTGGTTACTTTTGACCCAAAATATCTATGACACGTATTTGTAACCCTGTTACATTATTAGTATAGAATGTTTACTTGAGCCTAATAGTAACAAACTCTATGGCCAAATTCCATCAATCTACATGTAAATTTTCCATCCAAGTTTCAAATATACGCCCCCTGCAGCACATAAAACACATCAAAACATTATTTTAGATATCACATCGCGTCAGGGGGTAATATTTTGGAAACAAACAACTTCCTTCAGCGATCCTGGACAGACTAATGATATTTAATGTAGGATAATGGTCTCCTGCTAGTGGATAATAATGGGGATAATAGTTTTCCTATAAACATGGATAATAATAAACACAGTGTAGACTACAATAATTGTATAGTGAGGGGATCTAACCCTCCAACCAGGGAGTCTACTGTTGAATTTTAATGAGAAATTAAGAAGTGATTTAATATCTACTACTACGAAAACAGCTGATTGATTTTAAGATGGTAGTTGAAGGAAAAGCAAAGCATTTTTCTACAGGAGCTATTGGTAAAATAAATTTAAATTTTGGCAAAGTAGCCCAGTCATATTACGAATTTACTTGGCAAAAATAGGTGCAAGCTGGATTTTTGTATATAGTCTATGCACAAATCGGCCTAAAAGGGGGTTTCGTGTGCAAGTCGTGCCAACTTTTTGCCGATAAGCTAGATTTGTTAAGGGCACTCCATAGATCAGGTTTTGGCTTGTTGTCGTTCTGGTAAATGCGTTTTTTTAAAGATATGGCCCCCATCACTTTTTTTTGCACGATACTCTTTTAAACGATGTAACTTTCGTAAAAATTATCGTAGAGAGTTGCAAAACACGGCAAATTAATCAGCAAACACCCGCAATAAAATAACTTTCCATTATATTTTGCTTCTTTTTTTCAGAAAAATTAAAATAACTTAATTTTTACTTTTTTAGTACAGCCACTAAAGATTAACCTACATTTTTAGTAACACCAAAGCAAAATTTTGGAAAAAAGTTTTAATAAAAGTTATAGAATGAACATTGTTCTTTAATTTGATGTATATGGGTCTTATATAGATGTATAGTTTATATTTGTTTCAATAAAAAAACAATTTCTTGTCACCAAAACGACCTACCGAAGGGGTATTGCCGTACTTGGAAGCCTATAACAAAATAGTGCGGCGCGCGGCGTTACGCAGCTGAGGCGTCTAGTAAAACAGGTTTGACAATGGATCCTAGCTAAGAATAGGTTACAGATTAACGATTTGAATGTTGCAGGCCCAGTTTTTGGTCCAATTTTTTTTTATCCCCCTCCTCATATAGTCGTGTTCGAATATCTAAGTTGAAACCCTAAAGCCACAATGACACAGAAATGCATCAAAAATGAGTAAAGTCTAAATTAAATTTAACTTAAAGTATATTAGCTTTTTAAATTTTAGCTGTTAATCCCCCAAAAACCCCCCGAATCCCCCAAATCCTGAAATTTTTGGATTTTTTTAAAAATTTTCTCAAAAACTAAGCTTGTTAGGAAAAAACTTTAATAATCATTATAATAGACAATAAAATTTAAATTTCCTTTTCAATAATGTATAAGGCAGTGGGGTACTGCTAATGACAAACTCTCCAGCAGCATCCGTCTATTGAGGTAGTGTAAAAAAAATTAAAAAAGAAACATGTTTATTACAGGTTTTACCCGTTTTTCTTAAAAATCAAGCTCTATATTTAAAAATGTAAATCACGCTTTCTTATAGATAATAAAATTTCCTTTTAAATGATGTATAATAACGCAAGGGTAGTTTTATCTATAACAGTTTAGAAGCGTCCGTGAATCATATCAATTTTTTAAAAAATCACTAAATTTATAATTTTTTTTTACCGATACAAAAAATTAATCCACACTTTATTGTAGAAAATAAAATTCCCTTTTTAAAAATGTATTAGTGGGGTCAGACTAATTACAAACTCTCCAGCGGCGTCCATTTATTGAGAAAATATAAAAAAAGTTAAAAAAACCACATGTTTGTAACAGGTTTTACCCAATTATCTTAAAAACCAAGCCCTCTATCAAAAATTGTGTGCTATAGTCGATTGTAGACAATGAAACTTCCTTTTAAATGATGTATAGCAAAGTAAGACTTGTCTTTAGACTAAAACTTCACAGACGTCCGTAAATTAAATCAATTTCTACAAATCACCAAAGAAATTAATTCTGTTGCATGTTTTTTTCAATTTTCTGTTCAATGTGTTTTATACTTTATTGTAGGAAATAAAGTTTTATTTTAAACAATGTGTCAGTGGGGTTTGATTAATGACAAACTCTCCAACGACCTCAGTATATGGGGGTCATTTCAAAAATAAAATAAATAAAAACTTTTTTGTTTCACCCGTTTTTTTTTTTAATAAAAAAAATACATTTCTTAAAAAGTAATTTTAAAATACATTTCAAATTAAGTATTATAAACCTTATTTTATTAAAATCGGATAAAAAATAAAAGAGATATAAATTGAATACGCCATATTTAAAAAAATAACGATTTATCACAATGACAATAAATCAAAACCTGATCTACTAGGTATGTTAAACAAATTTAAGTTACTTCCAAAAAGTTCATATGGTTTTCATTAAAAGCATAATTTTTAAATATACCCCAAAGACCCCTATTTTACCAGTTATTTGGAAATAACTTAAAAACTAATTATTGCATTGGAACACTTGAACCAGATTTGAATAAGGAATCAAAATAGCTATCTTTCTTATATAAACTTTTTTTTCTAACTCCAATAGTTTTTAAAATAAAATTAAATAAAACATTTTTTTTACCTTTTTTTTTGAATTTTTACTTTTTTTAACAAATACAACAAAAAATCATATTTTTGGACCTATGCATTTTTAAATACATTGCAAACCAAGTCTTCTAAACTTTGTTCCATAAAAATCGGATAAGAAATAAAACAATTTTTTTAAAGATACGCCTCTCCGCCATTTTGAATCCGCCATATTTTTCAAAAAACGCATTTACCAGAATGACAACAAGTCAAAACTTGATCTAGGGGACGCCCTTAACAAAGTTAGCTTATCGGCAGAAAGTTAGCACGACTTGCACACGAAACTTGATTTGTCCATAGACTAATAATTATTCCTTAGCATTTGAGATACATCCTCACTAGATATAAGGCCCAAATGTTCTAAAAATCAGTTTTTTGTGATTTTGAAGTTATTGGTTTTCGAGGACATCGCAAAATACTGATTTTTAGCACCTTTGGGGCCTTATATCTATAGCGAAGCTCAAGGGTGATTTTGGCGGAGAATATGTGGTGATGTGTCCTCGATGCTAAGGAATAATTATACAAAAATCCAGCTTTCACCTATTTTTTTCCAAGTTTCAGGGTTTTTTCACCTAATATGACTGGGCTAAAGTGGGAATTTAGAATCAGGAAAAAATAAATAAAGAATAGAATAGAATAGAAAAATGGAGATACCCTTAAAATCAATGAATTTTTTTCTAGCTCTCGCTATGATCTAATTATAAATAATGCATTGTTTTAAGCTCATTGGTAGGTAGTTAAAAAAAAGTGACAACCGTCTCAGTTTTGCAGGGACACACTGGGACCTTCCCGATTTTTAACCATTTATCCTCCTGTGCTTTTTTATTAGATTATGTTAAATAAATACAATTAAATATTATTATTTGGTATATAGGTGCATATAAGAGAAAATAAGATATTTAACAGTCGCACAGTGGGGCAGAAGCACAAAAAGGTGCGATAAAGTCCCACAGTGCAATGGATGTATTCCTTTGTAGTCAGGAATGTTTAAAATGAATTACTTAGTGATCCAAAATAAAAAAAATTGACCCCGAGCTGTTAGTCGAATAAGCTTCAAAATATTTCCTAAAATACTATGTACGACGGCAATGTTTACAAAATATTATATTATGTTGTCGACCCTACAGAAACGGAAAGGCCAAGTTTGCCCCCTCCCCAATAACTAATCGTCCCCCTGAAAAATGAAAACACCTAAACCCCCCCAAAAAAAACTTGACAGAACCGACATTAAATTTTTACATACTTTTCTTCTGTCTGACTTTCGCCATTTTTAAAACGACTTGACAGAAGCTTTCAGTGGCATATATAAGGGGGGCCTGTGGGGCCCGGGCACCCCCCGAAGCTAAGATTTTTCTAGATATTTTCATATATTTCATGAATACAAACAAACAACAGCATAAAATACGGCTTCATGGGATCTCGCCCCCCCCCCCCCCCCCCAAACTGTCTCAGGTCCACCCTGAGACATTTTTCTATATACGCCACTGGAAGCTTTCTTTGTTTATAAATAATCATGTTTATATATTATACTAAACAGAACAAAAAATAATTTAACTATATTAATAAATCAAATAATAATTTAAAAAAAGATCGGTCTGAAAGTGTAGAATTAACGTATAAACCTCGTTATAAAAGAGTATTTTTATCCTTTAACAAATTGTAGCTTTCGCTACGCTCGTGCTAAAAACTTTTTACCTTGAAATAAAAAGTGTCACTTTTATCCCTTGGTATATATTATAAGAACAGGGCCCTCTTTAATCCTTATTTTAGCGATAAAATTGTCACTTTTTATCCATAAAATTTAAAAAAAATCAGACATTATGTTTTTAGTAAAGTAGCTGAAAACCACATAATTATAATTATAATAAGGGCAGAAAAATCCAAAAGTTTAAAAAATATCTAGTGAAATTAGTAATTAGTGTCCTGTTAGCTATTGGCCAATTATATACCTCGCTACGCTCAGGCTACAAACTTTTTGCCTCGGGATAAGGTGTGACTTTTATCCTTAATATATATTGAGTATAATAATAGTATATGTAGATGTATATGTATTTAGTACGTTATATTTTAAATATCTATACTACAATTTAAACACACATTTCGCTAAGTTTGGAGAAAAATGTTAATATTTAAAAATTAATTCCGGCGTTATTAGCCAAAACTAGCAGCTAAATGTGGCATCATTTTAAAAAGGAAGGTTCAATAAAAAATGACATGTGAAAACTCGCCCGCGACAGCGGGCGACAAGTTACTTTGTGTCCACGTATATTTTTAAAATTAAAGAAAATAAAAATTTTTTGAAAGATTTTACAAAAATGGCAGTTTGAAGAAAAACAACAAAAAATTTTGCATTTTTTTTATACGAGAATAATGTACTCACCATAGTGATTATCTGACATAATTAAAATTATTTTAACCAAACTTGATCAACATTAAAAATTGTGGCAAAGTTGATTCATTTGATTTCTTAAAACAACTACGCAACGTCAGTTTTCAAAACACGCTAACTTTGACAAGGTGTTTTATTCATTAGTTTGACGTTTGACTATCCGAAGCTAACTTGCTATGGTAAAGCGATTATTAATAAATAGTTTTCAGTAAAAATATCTCCCATATTAGATAAATGAGTTCTGCACTAAATCGCATGTTTTCTTGATTTTGCCCCTCTGTGAGTCGGTTCGGTATATAACAACTTTTAGATTCGTAAGAAAGAGAGTTTCTGAAAGGTTTTTTCGTTAGTAGAAGGTTCCTAATTTAAATTTTCGGTAGGTAAATTTTCCCAATTTCGTAGTCGGTCGCCCTGCCCTGGAGAAGACCCTTACCACAAGTAACTCCATCTCTTGTTTATTTAGGTATTTTTTAGGCTGAACCGAGGAAGTAAACGCTAATTTACAGTCTAAGGATTACTCATATACATAGATAGGAGGAATATATAGGTGCTCAAAGTCAAATTTTTTCTGGCATAGATTAATCTAGTTGGCAGCGCACAGTCTGTGTTTGCGCAAGCGCGACAAAACATGGTTAACGTAACAACCAATAACAGTAGTTGCATTTGCGACAGACACGTCTAACCAAGCCCAACAAAAAAATACAGGCCACGACCCTGAAAAAATCAGCTGTTCCCGGGGGGCTGACTTTTACATTGGGTCTTATGGGAGGTTCACATTCGCTTCTGCTTCAAATTTAATTTTTATGTGAGCTAATGAAGCGGTTCTGAAAAATGTTAATAATAATAATTAAAATAGAGAATTGGGGCCACTTTGTTATATTATTGTTTTTCATATAATATAACTTTTTGTATATTTTTGATGTTGTTTTAATATTCCCCAAATTTACCTCGGCTAGGTAGAGCTATTAAGGGTCGTGAGGTTGTTTTAAGAGAAATATTGTCAATTTTCTATTTTTGAAATGATAATAGACCTCTATTTACTTTGACACAATTAACAACAATGGTGACAGATTTTCCTTACTATCACCATGTTACCAATGTATCAATGCAGGAACGAAATAAAAGATCAGGATTACTTTTTGTTTACAAACCTCAACATTTATTTTGTTTCAGAAAGAAGAACAAATAAAAATCAAATGATCAAATATAAACAAGAAAATATATTAATTTTTTGTTGAAACTCAGTTTCTTAAAAAGGTAGTAAAAAAAATGATATTAATAAAATTATAGATTTTACTGTTCAAATATAACTTAAAAGAGACATACTTCCTTTTTAGAACCTTGTTTCTTTGATGTACAATAGTGAAAAAAAAATATTTACATATGTTGTAATAGTTTTGTCGAGAATTGAGGTTAGAAAAAAAATATCATAAAAACAAAACAATCTTAACCCAAGAAATGTTAGACTCAGTATACTTGAAGTAATCTTGAAAATACAACTATGGTTTCAATCATTTTCCATAGATAAAAACAAAAAAACTTTATTTTCTGATCAGGTCCGTCAAAACACCCTATATAAATATTCTAAAGTTTCATCAAAATTTGTACATACTGTACAGTAATTCTGTAGAATTACCAAATAAAACTTTAGTCTATTCACACCAAATTATTTGTCTTCTCTGGACGCAAATCATAACCTAAATTTATAAAAAAAAACAAAAATGTGTATTTTGGTTATAAAAGAAAACTATATAAAAAAAACAAACCAGCTATCGGCAATAGCTATATAAAATTTTAGCTGTATTAACCTGTCTAACTCTATTTCAACCAAGGGTGCCTATGATACCTATAACCTCAAATTTAACCATATGATCATGTCGTAGTGACTATTGTTAATTGGTACCCAGCTATCCAAAAAAGAAATGAGAGCGAGATCCAGGATTAATTACTAGCTTAAAATCATAATCTGGATTCTAGAAATCCCATGTAGACACAACATTGTGAACCCATTATAAATAAACTATAACCAAAATACCATATAGCCAATATATAAATATTTTGTCGAACATAGTTCGAACCATAAAACAAAAAAATATGAAACTAATCAAAATTTTTATAAAAAAATTAAGTAGTCTAAATAGAGAGATAATTGTCTGTTAAAGAGATAAAGAAAAATTGTAACATTTCCTCGGTAAAGAAATTTTTTTATAAATATATATATATATATATATATATATATATATATATATATATATATATATATATATATATGTTATAACATATTAACCTAATTAAAAATAAAAATCTGGTATATGCAATTGAATTTCATATTACCATTGGTTAAAATTAGAGCAAAGTTCTAATTTATCCTATAAAGAAAATTTCAAGCCATGCTTGATGAACAAAAAAATTTTTAAGGTTATATTATAACATAATTAAAATACCTTGTTTCACGACAAAGATCTCGAGCAGAAAAGCCTGATTTTTCCTCTTAATCTCCCAAACTGCATAGCAATCACTGACCAATCAGATTCCATAAAACCCCAAAATCTTAATTCTTCAGAAAATCAATAACACAAATCCGTATTCATTAATAAGACCAAAACTGACTGAATAATTTTAAGTCACTTTATTTAAATTACAAAAAACTTATGTTTAATGTTTTATAGGTAAATAAATTAGTAAAAAATCTCAGAGTCTTTGCAAAACAAAGCTTTTTAGGTTAAAATACAACACAGCCTATTACGCAATGTGTGTCATACTAGTTGAACAACCAGAAAATTCTTTCTATCCCTGTTTCACCCGAATGACAAAAAAAGGGCAGACAACTCACTCGATCCTATTCTGAAACTGAAACTAATTCAAAATGAACCTCTTCCCCAGCAGTTAGTTCTCTGCATAAAATCAATAATCTTGAGGTTAACCTGACTACAGAGGTAGCGTGCAAGTCATTTTCAAGATATTCTAATTAAACTCTTTAAAAATCTCTCTGTTAAAGCAAATATTAATTCATTTAGCAAAAACGCGTTACGGAAAAAAATTTAATTTTATTCGTAACAAAAATTAAGGATTACTATACATTTAAAAAAAATTGATCTGAAAGAATATAGTAAAAACAATCCCACACCGGCATTATTTAAAACAAAAATCAAATATTCATGAACCGTCACTCCAACTTCAAAATTTTAAAGACAATCAGCTGTGTCGTTACGTAACCGTCAACAAAAAAAATCATCCCCCGATGTGACGTCAACAAAGTGGAGGATCGTGGCCAGTCCGTTTTGATAGTCCTGGTCTAACCAAGGCTAACACAAAAATAGAGGCCACGACCCTGAAAAAATCAGCTGTTCTCCCGGGGCTGAATTTTACATTGGGTCTTATGGGAGGTCAGACGTTTTTTTATGATATTTTCAAAATGGCACTACAGATTTTCGCAAAATTTCAGTGAAATATTCTCAGACACCATCCCGATATTCCACCAAAGGTTTGTAAGGAAGCAACATTATTAAAAGGTTAAAATCTTCAAGATTTAGCATTCCTTATTTTGAATTCAAATTACCCGCCATGTACCACATGCCAACTGTTATATTTGACATGTATTTGACTTTGTCATATGTGATTGTCACATTCGCTTCTGCTTTAAACTTAATTTTTGTGTGAGCTAATGAAGCGGCTATGAAAAATTAGGGCTTACTATACATTAAAAAATAAAGTAAAAACAACCTCAAAAACTGCTTTATTTAACAAAAAATCAATTATCCATGAACCGTCATTCCAACTTCAAAATTTTAAAGACAATCAGCTGTGTCGTAACGTGACCATCAAAAAAAATCAGCCATTTTGATAGCCCTGGTCTAACATATGAACAGTTGTCAAAAACCAAGTCACGGGTTGCTTTATTTAATTTTTATGTTGGCCAATTTTCTCAACCATACAGTTCATATAGGAATGTATTCGAGAGTAGTGGCAGGCCCTACTGGACCTCCATGCACTGTGAATTGTGTCCACGTACCCACATACTGAGTTTGACTTAAGTGGCATATTTTTTTTCTACCCAGCACATAAAAAAAAACTGCAGATTACAACAATCAATGAT
Source organism: Aspidapion aeneum (assembly GCA_963576565.1). Taxonomy (NCBI): domain Eukaryota; kingdom Metazoa; phylum Arthropoda; class Insecta; order Coleoptera; family Brentidae; genus Aspidapion; species Aspidapion aeneum. The sequence continues at coordinate 89,301,475 of OY755042.1, read as the reverse complement.
TTACGCTTAACACTTTGGCTCACAGATATACCACTTAGGCATCTGCATTACTAGCCATAGTTCATATAGGTAGTCCGATGACCACCGGAAAATAAAAACAAACGCGATGAATTAAGATTTTTTAACCTCGCTTTTTTCGAATTTTATTTAAGTTCTAAAAGAGCTGTCTAGCGATGCCAAAATTAATTCCAGATCTTCATCATCTAAGCTTTTACTCATTATCACTATCTGATCTAACATGCCCATCGTAACGTTACTTACTACTGACCCAAGCGAACAAAAAAAACAGCTGATCTTATTAACATTCACAGAAGAGTGCTCACCGTCCTTCAGAGTCGGCGAGCATCGATGCCATCAATTGGTGACTTGGTATAATCCGATGGATTTCAACAAATTGCACTGACTAATTTAAGAACTTTACTGTTGTCATCGATGAGCTTATCGGTGAATTTACGAACTCGCCTCTATTGGTCATTAAACAGCTGATTAGCGTATAGAGTGATCTTTTTTTTTAGCTTTTAGGTAAATGGATTTGTCCAAAACAAAAAAAAATAGACTATTTGCCTCTTTTTCTCACATAGGCCCGTCTCGTCAAATCGGTCGCGTAATATCCGATGCTTCGAATTTCCGGTCTGCGCCCGGCCCGCGTCCATCATGTTGTCCCGTATCCGGTTTGTAAATTTTTTTCCTGGTCGTCAATCTCCCAAAGGATATAGTAGGTCGATGCTTTTTAAAAGTAAGGCTGGATAGAATTCAAACTGTTTTAAATTTGTTGTATCGTACAGTGGCTCCATTTAAAAATGATACTAGGTAGGGCGTGCTTTCCGAAAAACCAATACTTTGAGCAAAACTCGGCAGCTTTGCGCCCATGTGAAAAAATGTTAAAACTAAAAGACTAAAAACTAAAAAAGACGCCGTTAAGTGCATTTTCCCCCTTTGTAAATCAGCCAGAGTTATATTTTTAGTATAGTGTATTGTAACATCAGTACGTTCAGTTTCAAGACTAAAAAAATAAGGGCACAAATCAGTTCACGTTTTGGATCCGAAAGCTTTCGCCAGGGATATTTTCCACCCTCTTGAGATGAGTCAGGGTACTTTTATTATAATGTTCATGATCTGTTCTTCTTAGTGTAAAAGATTTAGAACTAACAAAATAAGTCGACTCATATTATTTACTGACTTTTTGAATCCATCGAAAAATCATCACCAGAATGAAAAAGTGTTGATTATTATCATTAACAATCCATCGAAAAATCATCACCAGAATGAAAAAGTGTTGATTATTATCATTAACAGAACATACTTATTTATATACACAAACTAAGAAAATAAGCTCCAAAAAATATTCATGCCATCCCCAACTAATATACTTCAACCTAAAACTAAATTTGTATAACCTGCCTCCGAAGGTTCTCAAAGGTTCTCTACCTTAAAGGGTTTATTATTTTAAGGCCTGTCATGTGTGCTCTAGATATGTTTACAACGCCTACTTTTTGCAAGGAATGCTGCATTGCCAAACTGTAGCCCTAATGCGTCATGAGCCTTGTTTCGCTCACAAATCAGTATCACTTTCAAATGTGACAGGTGTACAAAATCTCTTTAGGTACAAAGAATAAACAGAAAACTTTACCTAGATAATTTTGCTTGTATTAAAGGTGGATTAACCTAGAGAGTATTAATGTCCGTTGTTCAGCTCTATTAGTAGACCCCTATCAATAGAGCCACTCACTCTATTGTATCAGTATTACTTTCAAATCTGACAGGTGTACAAAATCTCTTTAGGTACAAAGAAAAAACAGAAAACTTTACCTAAATAATTTTGCTTGTATTAAAGGTGGACTAACCTAGAGAGTATTAATGTCCGTTGCTCAGCTCTACTAGTTGACCTCTATCAATAGAGCCACTCACTCTGTTGTATCAGTATCAATCAGTATTACTTTCAAATCTGACAGGTGTACAAAATCTCTTTAGGTACAAAGAAAAAAAACAGAAAACTTTACCCAAATAATTTTGCTTGTAATAAAGGTGAATTAACCTAGAGAGTATTGATGTCCGTTGCTCAGCTCTACTAGTTGACCTCCATCAATAGAGCCACTCACTCTATTGTATCAGTATCACTCAGTAATACTTTCAAATCTGACAGGTGTACAAAATCTCTTTAGGTACAAAGAAAAAACAGTAAACTGTACCTAAATAATTTTGCTTGTATTAAAGGTGGATGGATTAACCTAGAGAGTATTGATGTCCGTTGCTCAGCTCTACTAGTTGACCTCTATCAATAGAGCCACTCACTCTATTTTTGTAACGTTTTGTTATGTCGGACATCGAGTATTTCGACGCCTCATGCATATTTCAAGCCACGAACGGGAACGAAACAAAGCGGCAATTTTTATTGAAAAACATCATGTCAAAAAATTGCTTTTTGCCTAGTTGCGTTTTAAAAAATTGCGAGGATTTTTGTTTGAGAATAAAAAGTGTGACACCAGATTTAGACCATATGCCGGAAACCAGGTCAAATTTAAATTTATTTATGATTTTGGACTTATGCCACAAACAAATAATTTTAAGTAGATAAAATTCAGTGGAAAAAAAATTGTGTTGGCAGAAAATGATGAAGAACTGCAGACCTTACTACATCGTCTTAATGGTATTCGACTGCACAAAGGACATTGATAAAGATTTGAACGCATAGACCGAAAAACATATTTAAACCACTGTACCACACAAATGGGACAGTACCTAAATTCCCAATTATTAAGCCGCGTCCACACCTAAACATTTCGACGAACATTGAGCCGCGAAACCTAGCCATTCCCATTGCTTGTCGGTTTGTTTGTTTGGCCGGGACAAAATATACAGTGAACAAACATTTGAATTTTGAAGGAAAAAAAAACCGAGAGCATTTGTATGAACAGCACAAGCGCGTTGTTCGTTGTTCTGCTCGTCGAAATCAAAAAAGCATATTTACGGTTTTGCAATCTGATCTATAAAATTTAAAATATACTAACTGTAGCAAATTCTCAGAATAATAATCCGTGTTATTGACATCTCCATTGGCTCTATTTTTACTTTCGTACTTGAACGATGTGAACGTCCACATCACAAGCTTTGTCCAATAGCAAACCCTGAGTGGACGCGTGTTGACTTGTTGAAATGACTTGTCTCGACCAATGGCATAGTCGCCCGCTCTTCAGTTAGTTAATTTTACGCGTTTAAAGTGAAATCTGTTCTCCCACGGAACGTTTTTTGGTCGGATCGTAGGAGAATCTTACGCAATGGAGGTTTTTTCGCATAGCACGTGACGGCTCGTAGCTAATTTAAAGCATGCCGTTGACCAAAGCATGTGATAAGAAACATCACATCGTTCAAGTACAAGAATAGGTAGCCATATGTTCAAGGGGTTTCAAAAACCATAAGACGAATAGCCAAACAGTATTCTCGTCGGGACATACGATATTTTGTAACTAAACCAAAACAAGAAAATTCCTTAAATAACAAAGAATGCACAAATTCCGTGTGAGTGTGGTAAATCATATGTAGGAGAAACGACACGCCCTCGTTAGCTTACAGTCAATTTCAATTTTTTTAAATTTTTTAATTTCAAAGTAGCTTTATTGTTTAAAATACAGAGTACTTATTAACAAAGCCCTGCTTAAATTAGTCTTAAAGTTATACAGTCAAAAAAGTAAATAAGTCAACATTATTACAAACCAATCACAGTAGCTAAAGATTTATTTAAACACTCACCAATATTTCCTTTATTACAAAAGGTTCTTTTTTTTAATATTATATAAAAATAACAACACTGTAGTAACCACATCAAAAATAAAATTAAAATAAACGAACAAACAAATAAATAAACCAAATGACACAGGCAAAAATGTCAAAATGCTACCAGTTAAGAAATTAAGTCCGTACAGAATATTTTAATTCTGGTCAGCAAAAAACTCGTCAGCAGTATAACATCCTTCAAGCAGAAACACTTTAGTCTTTTTTCTGAACTTTTTCTGGCATTGTTGTTTTCTTATGCTAAGTGGAAAATGATTAAATATCTTTTTGCCTTCGTAAATTAAAGATCTCTTGATTAATTCGGATCGGGGGATGGGAAGAATTAGCTGAAGTGGCCATCTATTACTATAAGATCTACTTAGTTGCAGCTCATTTTTGTATTTTTTTAATATTACACATGATGTCTCAAGAATATATATGCAGCAAAGAGTTAATAAATTATACTTACGAAATAGAGGGCGGCATGAATCATTTCTTTTTGCATGGCAAATACTGCGAATCGCCCTTTTTTGTATTTTAAATACAGTTTGAAAAAGAGTTTTGCTACAAAAACCCAGAAACAGATACCATAACGCAAGTGAGACTCAATAAGTGAAAAATAACATATCCTGGCTTGAGCGAGACCCAAATTATCGGAGATGGCCCGGAGAGCATAGCAACTCGATGACATTCTGCTGCAAAGATTGATGCTCTATATGCTTCTTGACCTTCAAAGGGCCATCTATAAAAACCCCAAGAAATTTGTTTTCCTCTGTGTTAGGTAACAGTTCATTGCCCATTATTACTTCCCCAAGGTGAAATTTAAATTCCATTATGTTTGTTTTGGTAACATTGAAACTTAGTTTGTTGGAATTACACCATTCAATAATCTTAGACATATCACTCTGTATGTTCTTCGATAGTCTTTCAGGGTCAGTGTCGTGCCACACAATGGTCACATCGTCACAGAAGACCACAAAGTGGCCAGATATTTCAAGATGAAGCAAGTCCTCTATGTAAATACGGAAAAGCAATGGTCCCAACACAGATCCCTGTGGGACTCCAGCATCAATTGCTAGGTCAGAAGAACACGTGTTCTGAAACAGCACACTTTGAGTTCTCCCCTCCATCATTGAGCTGAGCCACTCCAGTTCCCCTCCCCTGATTCCATAGGTTTCTAACTTGAGCAGGAGTATTCCGTGATCCACGCAGTGAAAGGCCTTCGATAGATCACAGAACACTGCCGCGCATTTTTCTCCAGAATTAAGTTTCAGATAAACATACTGAAGGAAACTAAAAATGGCGTCCCCAGTACCCCTAGAGGTTCTAAACCCAGTAAAGGAACTTAAAAATGTATCCAATTAGAGGATATTGACAAATCCGGTGTAGCGGATTATGTTTGATTAAATAATCACATGACTCAATGGTCTGAACCTAAAGTTTTGCATAAGGAGAGTAAAATGAAAATTTAATGAAACTGCATTTATAATGCAGAACACAGAAGTTTTCAAGCAACAAAGCACGGACATCTTAAAACTTATGGAAAACAACCGAATCGAACCACACCAAGTAATATAAGTAGGAGCCTGTAGACTGGATTGTTTAGTTTAAACTTAGATACTTACTAAACGAAACGTCATGTTTAAAATAAATAAAAACACTGAAAGTCCGAAATTTTTTGTCAAATTTTTTTTCTTCTATATTTCTATACTTGCTTATAGCTTTTTTTGCGACGGACTTCAGCGGTAAAAAATTCATTTCAGTTAATTGACATATCCCGTGACCAGCAATCTTTGTGTTTTCCTTAAATTTGCGCGTGAAATAACTATACCGCAGTTCTTTTATGGTGGTTAATAAAAAAGCTACATTTAACGATTTGTTCGACGCGTGTAAGTGAAATTAAATAGTCATTTCCAAAGCTGGTATGCCGGAAAAAGTTTATTTTTACTTATCTGAAAATCTCTGCAAAAGGCAAAACTGTAAGCGATTATTTCGTATGTTTAAATACAAATTTTTACTGCTGACTATTTCAAAGTGTGCAGAGATTTTCTAATTACGAGGGCTGTCTTTTATATTTTGCATATAGGAACATAGAGGGCGACACTGATCGAATGTCGTTACTAAAACTTAACCTCAATCTTTACCTAACCTTAATTCAAAGTCAGTGTGCTACAGTGAAGTAAACAAATCAGTCGTAAAATGGAATTAAACCCAGAACATTTTTGGGCTATAATTTTTTACAACTTTCGAAGGAAATTATCTCAACAAAAATGCCTTGCCGAGTTGATTTCTGTTCCCAGTAATGAAGCACCACATTAGTCAGCAGTTTCTAGTTGGTACGGATAATTCAATTGTGGACGGATTAGCCTTAGCGACGATTCAAGGCCAGGTGCACCAAAAACGGCTGTCACCCAAAAAAACATTGGTGCTCTTCGCATGTTGATCACGGAAGGTCGACATGTGACATATCGCGAGATTGAGGCTTCATTTGGGAATTTCAAAGACCCCAATTCAAAAAATTTTGCGTTAAGGATTAGGGGTAAGAAAATTAGTTTCCCGCTGGATACCGCATCTATTAAGCAAACAACAGAAAGAAGCCAACGTCATCTCTAGATCGCTTTGAGGCAGGAAACTCGAAAAATGTGTACAGCATTATCAGAGGTGATGAATTGTGGATTTATGAACCTGAAAATAAAGGTCAGTCGCCTGTTTGGGTATTCCAGGATGAAGAAAAACTAACAAAAGTCATCCGTTCTCGAAGTGTATATAAAAATATGGTCGCGATATCTGTCTCAAGAGCAGGTAATGTAGCAACAATTCCTCTGAAAGATCAAAAGACTGTTACTGTCAAAAGTCTTCGCTCAGCTTCGAAAAAGAATCCCCGAAGGGCGAATCATCGTCCACCCAGACAATGCAAGTTCGCACAAAGCACAAAAAAACCATTGAATTTTTAACCCCACAGAACGTCGAATTGTTGGACCATCCTACATACAGTCTCGACCTAAATTCCAACGATATCAGTCGACGCTTTCCAGAATGCAATTTTGACAGTACCAACAAACGAGTGGAATTACAGCTTTAAAAGTTATCTACTGTTTAATTCCAGCTGTATATGCAAAACTTAAAAGACAACCCTCGTAAGCGAAATTCCCACAAATCTAGGGAAAAAAGATAATTCTCGCCCTAATACGCAAACGAAACAAAGGACAAAAGTATACGAAAATAAAAACTTAAAAATATATTAACTAAAGTGTTTAAAAAAGATTTACGTCACATAAAAAATAATAATAGTAACGACAAAGCTAAGCAAAGTTACGCAGTGCGTCTAAAGTAACCGTATCTATAAAATTAGGTCCTGGGTGCGTCTAAATGGGACAAGTAAATGATTCTTTAATTGTTTAACATTCGTAAATTAATTAAGATTTTGTCGATGCTAGCCTATTATGCAGTAAAATGCATTCTTTAAAAACAACTTAAGAAAGCAAACAGTTGCTAGCTGTTTTGAGCAAGAACACTCATCGTAGAGCAAGCTTTATAGAAAGCGAAGCCTGACATTGAGTTTCTAATTTTTGGTTACGATTTTGGACATGTTTCCCTCAATTCAGCTTTGGCGACAAGTTCTTATTGGCCTTAGCAAATTCCTCTAGTTTTTTTGTCACGAGGTTGTAACTTTAGGTATTTTCAAAGTAAATACAAAATCCATTCTTAATCAGTCACCCTGTACATACAGTCTTTAATTTTGGTAAAACTGTTCAACCCTTTAAAGAAAGAGATCTTCATAAATTTCGTAAAGAGGGCGACTTATTGGCTCATATTATCATAGCGAGGGAGTCTTTATTTTTGGAAACCGCTCGTCTAGGCAAATAGGAAAAAACATTTATTGCCAAGTGGGTCCTTTTATTAAATCCAAGACATCTATCAGTGTGGCCATAACGTGGGATTTGGCCAAAGGGAGAGCTAGCAGCTATAGCTGGCTCGTTGACTCTATAGAGCTCCAAGCATAGCCTGCAAAAAGATTGTCCGCAAACGTTCTATTCTGACGTCAATATCAAGAAATAAGAGAGTTCGTTTAGTTTCTCTCATTACCTGACTAATCTTGTGTATATTAGAATTTGGATCTAAATTTAGACTTTCTTTTCCTAGCGATTGTGATGATGCCTTGGATGTGGATGGGCCACTCAGCCTCTCTCTACTACTACCATATGGGCTTAGAACATTTTTCTACGTTGTCCGACGCCTATTCTACACCTCCTTCGATCCTGACAATCATCTTCTATCAGGTCTTTTTGACTCATTGATCGTTGGATTGACTGTTGCCATTCAAGTTTCGGATGTCCTCTTTTTCTGCGCCCTATTAGTTGCCATTCTGAGTTGGTAATCTTTCGTCGTTCATCCCTTGTACATGGCCGTACCATATCAGTTGTCTTTTAGTGATGTCATGCGTTATGCTTCCCTCGATCCCATTCTTTCTTTTATGACCTCATTTCTTATATGATCTGTTCTAGATATTCTTATCGATCTCCTTATTGCATCCATTTCGACTTTTTCCATGCTGGTCAACTCCAAGTATAGCTAGGTCCTTGTTGATGATATGACCATCTAAACTTGCCTTGCAGTGGTGCCTCTTTCTCTTCCCATACCCGTTTTATTAATCGATTGCTTCACTTCTTTGTATGTGCCCTACCAATCTTAGTCGGCTAGACTTTATTTCTTTAATGATATCTGGGCTTTGAGATATTTGAGCAAGTAAGCAAATTACTAAGGTTGGGTTGCTCAATTCAAAAACCACAAGAAAACTATTGAACCAAGTGTGCAAGTGAGCCTAAGAGTGACTTCTTTATCATTTGATAAGGGAATATCTCTAAGTATTGGAGAGTTTGGAAATAACTGGGATTAGTTACCAAAATTCAATAAATCTAATTCCGATTTTTGCAAAGCTAAAAAGTTATTTGAGAGTTTGGTGCCAAGCTTCTTTTAGGATTCAAACATATAGCAAGTCCAGCTTTTGTCTTCTGAAAATAACATCCAGTTAAAAGCTTTCTTTTTTCAGTTTTTTTTATTTATTATTTCATTTATTTTATTAGTTTCGTTAAGTATATGGTACCTAATGTCAGTAAATATTCCAAAATCTTCTTAAGATAATTATAGTAAAGGGACAATGTAATAGTTAAACTTTGTTTGAATTTTGATCTAATTCTATAATATAAGGGGCCTTTAGTATTCGTAAGCTTTATCCTAATATAAAGGCGTCCCGGGCTTCTTATTGCACGTAAGTGCATTTTATCGCTGTACTTTGCGAATAACCATTCGATAATATACCAGGACATATCGTTATCAAAACTGGACTATTTTTTTAAATACTTTCAAAATTTTCTTCTCCGGGGATATATCGTTAGTTAATTAACATTCATCGAGATCTCACAGTCGCACAGCAGTAGAAAATTTGACCAAAAACAAAAGTCAAATAGATTAGAAGCTTTGGAGAACGTGCTGGCGCCATCTTAAGACACTATGTTATAGTTATTAATCGAGAAATAGAAATGAATTGTTCGGTACCTAACCATATTATACACATCAACTGCTAGATGGTTTCTTTCAACAAGTCTTCTTCAAATTATATTTGGATGACAGAGGTCGAGTGAGAAAAAAAAAGAAAAACAAATAATAAAAAATCTCTTTCTCTCTTTTTTAATAAGACCTATATATAGAAAAATAATTAAACAATCTAATTTGGTTACCTAAGCAGTATAAAATGGTCAAACCAAAAAAAATTCACCATCCATTTAAATCTAAAACAGACTTTGAGACGACCACATCAATTGCTAAATAATGTAAATATAGTTTTAATTTTAACAATAAAATTAAAAATCTAGGGATTTATATAGGGCGAGAAAATATACTAAAACGGTAAGCAAAAAAAAATTAAGGGGAATACCTATATTTTAAACTAATAAAAATACTAAATTTAAAAAAAATATCATAACGCAAAAATTTGATTTCTAATATATGTATGTTTTTTTTGGCATGAAAATTTCCGCTTTGCTATTTTATATTATAGTTTTAAATAAAATTTTTTATTGTTTTTAATTATGTTATTTTTTTATCATAAATTAGTATTTTGTCTAAAAAAAATTATATATATAAATTTTAAGTGTAGAACTTTCCATTTTAAAATATGTCTGATGATGGTTAAATAAACTGAAACGTCACAAACAAAAAAGAGATATTTTCATTGACCGATTCCCAGGATCTAAAATAAATTAATTTTTTTCCGAGGCAAATTTCCATAGAGAAAGGTCCTGTGAAGCTACTATTTGGAAAAAGCCGCAACTGCTATTTGAAAATACCAAATAGCAGTTTTATGTAACTGGTAAAGTGAAATAAGTGTCAAATGCAGTAAGCCACACTACTGCACCATCTATGCCTATATGGTAATAATAGATAAAAGGGACTTATTGCAATAGTGCCAGGCACTAATTGTGCCGGGCACTATTCTGACAGATTCGCATTGAAAACTGACAGTTGATCTTTCAAAATTGACATACCAAAGTCGAATTTATAAATCCAGTCGTTTATTTTCCATTAATAGTGGCGGCACTATTAATTTTGGCTGTTATAATACACAAAGGCCTAATTTTGAAAGAAGACAGCTGTTCTTATAATGCGAAAATGTCAGAATAGTACCCGTGACAATTATTGCCTAACTTTATTGCAATAGGTCCCTATTATATAACAATGTAAGCCATTATTAATGAAATTGTGTTGTTATTTTAAAAATATGAATTTTAAATCCATACGAATTAAAGAAAGGCATTGTTAATACAAAAACATGAACATTAACAAAACCAAATCGTTAAATTAACAATATCAACTTTGTTATGATGAGCCAAATTTAAATATATAAAACTTAACAATATCAAAAATGTAAATTTAATAATTTTGTTTTTTCTGTGTATAAACAGTTAAGGATTATATAGTAAATAAATAAGAGACGGGCATGGTCCCGGTGTTTATACACATATTTATCGGTGCCATTTAAAATAAATTGTATAAGCTGGAAAGTGCAAAATAATTTTTAAAATTAGGGTCATCCTACTAAATTAAGCACTGTGATTTTGATACTAATAATATTTTGGTGATTGTTTGAGTTTTTTCGCCTAAAGTGTATAAAAAATAATAATTATCATCATTTTAAAAGTGTAAACAAAGATAAAGAATTTTGCTACTTAAATGAACCGCTAGTATGTAGCAGTTAGTACGGTTCGCACGAAGCGTGCTAAAAGCAGCAGCGGCGCTAGACCTTCACGAGATGAACCGCCGGCGCCGTGTCGTGCGCTACTTACAAGTTTTGCAGTCAAAGTCTAATAATTATAATCAGGGCTCTCGCTAGGTTCTGAAATTGCACGGAAAATTTAATGAAATTTTAAAATAATAATTTAATTTTTGTTTTTACGAACGTTGTGTTTTATAATGTATAATTAATGTATTAATGTCGAGTGTAATTCTAATGTCATGGCAACAATTTTATGTTTTTAAAAACTATTTATATCGTGTTTTTATCGTGTTTTATTTTTTTGCTGTCCAGAAAAATCCCCTATTTTTGTCAAGACTGTTCATCTAAAACTAATCCAAATGAACAAAAAATTGAGAAAATTTTCCAGGAAAATAGAAGATTAAGTGAACTAGTTTTAGAACTAGAGGAAAAAACAGAAGAGGTTAGTTCTCAATACGGTTTACAAATAAAAAAAACTACATACCAAAGTGCAAGAAAAAGAAGGTGAAATTAAACACCTACGAAACCACACCATTGATTTTCAAGATGATGTTTTTGTGGCAGAGCAGGATCTTGAAAACGAGATAGAGAAACATAAAAAGGCAATAGATATAATGAGTCTTAATCTTCAAGAATTAACTTTGGAAAATTATCAGTTCAAAAATCAAAAAGACGAGTTTCTAAAAAGAATTGAAGAATGTTGCTGTAAGGAATATAAAAAACTAAATCTAGATATAGATAAAATTAATAAAATGGATGAAATAATTAAAAATTATGAAGCTGAATTAAAAAATAGTAATTTTAAAATAAACAAATTAAATTTAGACATAGGTGATTTAAATAATAAAAATACAATTTTAAAACAAGAATATGCTAATGTCAGTGACCTAAATACAGAAATTTAAAAAAATATGACTGATATAGAGAAGAAACTTTCAGAAACAAAAACACAAAAAGCAATATCTGATAACAAATTGGCATTTTTTGAACAGACATCGGTAAAAAAAATAATGACTATTTATTGTCCAGCACTATTTACAAACATTTGACTCAAAAGAATAAAAATATGAAAAATGAAATTAAAAAGTTGTCGGAATTAAGGGAGGAAGTCGAAGCCAAGAGTGAAGACATTGAAAATTTGGAGACTGAAGTTCAAAGAATGCATCAAATTAACTGCAATCTTACCTATGATTTGGAAAATTATTTAAAGTCCATTGAAGAACTTAAGACAGAAATAGATAAGATTCGCAAACCAGATCCAAATCCTAGCATGGTTAAAAACAATTCAGAAATACCAGAAGAGGAAGATATCTTAACAAGAATGGATTGTCCAAGTTTTAAGAGAGGTGGTGATGATAATCCTTCAGTTATTCTATTCACAGATGATTTCGGTTCGGTTCGTTTTTTATTTGAAATACTAAATAAATTAGAATACAGAGTTCAGGTTATATGCAAGCCATTTGCTAAATTTAGGGATACAGTTATCAGTTACGATTTTGCAAGGAAACTTACGGATAAGGATTTTGTAGTTGTTCTGGCTGGGACGAATGATGATAGTATTTCTAAAAAAGATGTGATGGAACTGATTAACAGATGCTTTTTTACCAACTTAATCATATGTCCGATCCCTTATAACAGTGTATCAAATGATAAAGATATTTCAAACAGAATAAATGTAAATAATAAGTTAAAAGATATAGCTATAAATATTAAACAGTATTCTCATCAAGTTGACTATTTAGATGTAGATCATAGATTCGGTGCATCTGAATTCAATAAACATAAAATGTATCTTAACAGAAAGGGATTAAACAAATTGGCAAGATACATAACTGTTTCTATTAAGGATTTTCAAAAAAATCAAACATCTATTCTACGACAAATCAAATTCTCAAATGTCTCGAAGAGCACAGAAATCTCATTACGTGAAAGTGAAACGTCTTTAATTGAGTTTATTGATTTAACTGAGGATTCATCATCAGTTGAGAATGTAGTCGAGAATGAGCAGCCTTTTTTAGCAAGTGTACCTTTAATACCGCTATTGACTTGATATTTAACACTAATATCTACTATGTAAACATAAACAGTATGCTTGCAAATGGAAGAAAGGATAAATTAATAGAAACGGTAAGAAACTTAAATTCCGAATTAATCCTTTTGAGTGAAACATGTGTAACCGAAAATGTAATGGATTTTGAAATTGACATTGAGGGATATAGGTCTTTAAGATGTAACTCAAATAGTCGCCATACTGGAGGAGTTATTGCATTTCTTCGAGAAGACATGGAGTGTGAGTTCATAAGAAATGTAGTGCTTGATTATACATATTGGTGTATGTTCTTTAAGGTTGTAATTAACGGTGCTGAGTGGTTTGTGGGATTAATTTATAGGTCTCCAAGTTCGTCGACTGCAATATTTTTGGAAGCTTTTGAGGACTGGTGCAACGAATATCTAGTTAATAACAAAAGAGTGCTTTTTATTGGGGATTTTAATATTGATTTTTCTTCTGACTATTTTTATACTAAGAAAATTAAAAATATTTTATCAATTTACGGATTGCAACAACTAGTTAATAGTTATACTAGAATAACTAATAATAGTAAATCAATAATTGATCTAGTCATAACCAACTGTGATGACTTAAAATGCAATATTAATTCTAGTCCTAAAATAAGTGAACACTTTGGTTTAGTAGTAAATTTAAATAAAGATCGCAGTATTAGCAATAAAAGTGTACGGTCAAAACAAGTAAGAAATTTTAACAGTTCTAATTTAGATAGGATATGTCTTAAATTGTTAGAATTCGATTGGCCATTAAATGGCGGCACTTAAAATAGTTAAAATCCGTGGTAACGACTTACCATGGTATGATTGTGAGGTTCACTTAGCAGCCAGAAACAGAGATATTTCATTTAAGGACTTTTTAAAAAACAATGATGAAAGTAAAAAAAGTTTATGTTGGGAAAACTATAAACAAAAAAGAAATTATGTTGTTAATTTGTTAAAAACAAAGAAATCAAAATTTTTTGAACAAAAAATTTTAATAATAGTAAATTAATGTGGCGAACGTTAAAAAAATTAATAAAATCTAGTGATAAAGGCTTTAATTACAATTCTGTTATTTTTAATGTCAAGGGCAAAGAGATCTCTGTTTCTGGTGAGTTAAAAATTGCAAATAGTTTTAATAAATTCTTTGTTAATAGTGCAGTTGACATAGTTAATAGTATTGGTGGTAAGGAAACTTGGTCATCTGAAGGATATCCCGAAATATCTAGTAGCTTGAAAACGTTTGAAAAGCTATCAGTAAGAGATCTTAAATATATTATAGCATCTCTTGATAATAAAAGTAACCCTGCTGATATTTTAAATTCAAAGATGCTTAAAAATGTTAGCCAAGTGATAGGTCATGTGTTACTTCACTTAATTAATACTTCATTTGAGACTGGTAGATTTCCAAAGTTGCTCAAAACAAGCAGAGTTATTCCAATCCCCAAAGTACCCAATCCAAAAAATGCTAGTGATTTTAGGCCCATAAATACATTGCCAGCAATTGAAAAGATAATTGAAGTAGCGGCTTATAATCAATTAATGCACTACTTTTCTTCTAACAATATATTTATCGAAAACCAGTCTGGATTTCGGGCAAAGCACTCATGTGAGACTGCACTGCAGTTAACACTTACTAATTGGCACCAAGCTATAGAGGATGGTCAATACGTTTTAGTAGTTTTCTTAGACTTTAAGCGAGCTATCGAGACCAGTGATTGTGAGATTTTGTTAAAAAAGTTAGAGTACTATGGGATTGGAGGAATATTACTGCAGTGGGTTGGGGAATATTTAAATGATAGATCGCAGGTTACAGTTATTAATAATTCCATATCAACGATAGAGTCTAATAACTTGGGCGTACCACAGGGAAGTGTATTGGGACCACTGTTTTTTATAACATATGTGAACGATATTGCATTGAAACTTGAATGTGACTATCTTAACTTATTTGCAGATGATACTTATGTAGGAACAAAAGATAAAGATTTAAATTCAGCTATATGTAGAATCAACCATCAACTTAAAATAATTTCTAACTATAATAAGGTAAATAAACTTAAACTTAATACTTCTAAGACTAAAGCAATGATTCTGTGTAAGCAGCATTTATATCGAAAAATTGATTTTAATCAAATAAATATATCTATCGATGGAGAAAATAACAAAATCGTAGATGACACAAAATATTTGGGATTCATGTTGGAAAGAACATTAAACTTAAAGACACATCTTGAATATGTTTATAAAAAAATTGCAAAAAAATTATATTTTCTTTCACGTGTATCGAGACACTTATCAATGAAGTGAACTGTTACAGTATATAAAACAACCGCACTTTGATTACTGTGCCAGTGTTTTATACTTCTTAGACAGTAATTGCAAAGGAGCTCTTCAAAAACTACAAAATCGAGGCATGCGTATAATACTTAAATGCAACAGAAGGACTCCTATAGACACTATGTTAAGCACATTAGATTGGCTAAGTGTGAGCAATCGCCACAAATATTTTTTACTTATTTTTGTTTATAAGATTCTTAATAACTTGATGCCTCCATATTTTGATAGATTTTTAAAATTTAATATGGATGTTCATAGGTATCCAACAAGAAGCAGGTACAATTTCTATATTCCTAAAGTAAAATCAAAAAAATATTCAAATTCGCTTTTTGTTAAGGGGCTTCAAGAATACAACAGCTTACCATCAGAAATTAAACAGTCTCAAAGTCTTGAAATTTTTAAACGTTTTATAAGACAATTTTTAAATGAGCGTTAATCTTAATTTTAGAGTCTTCAAAATTTCGACATGCGAATTGCTTAGGAATTTTATTAATTTTTTTAAATGTATTTAGGTTTAATGTTTTTTCCTTTAAAATTTAAGATTTAACTGTAGATATTTGTTTGACATTTAACCGTAATAAATATGTTTCTTAGTTTCTTAGAGTCGATTGAGGATTTGTATTTGTTTAGCTTTGTTGTATTAGGCATAACAAGAGCGACAAATAAAGAGTTATTATAGTAGAGATACTTACTGCAGCGTAGTGTTTAAAATAAATAAAGACAATGGAAGTTCGACATTTAGTTTCTACTCAATTATTATCTACAAGTTTCAACAAAGAGGTATGTTTGAAATATATAGTGTTTGTTTAGCCCTCGTATAGGAGGTCTATGTCTCGATTCGAAGCACCTGGAATCACTCGACAACGACGTATAAAATGGCCAATATCTATATCGCCGAACTCGCGGTATTGCTTCTCCCACTTCATAGAGTCTATAGTTCTAAGCGAGGCAGTTTCAAAATGGCATGGCCCTTCGAAAATGGAGAAATGGAGACGTTGACACAGCATTGTACTATTGGGATGGGTATTACACCCTTTTATTCTCTTTTCCCGATAATGTGATCATTTTCAGACCCCTAAAAGAGATATGTTCGGTCGTATTTCACGTAGTTATGCTATTATACAGTCTGGTTATGTAGAGTTTCAGCTAAAAGAATAATTCTTCCTTCATTAAAGAAAGAAGGAAATACATTGAAATCTAATAAATAATTGACATATTAAAGTGAAATTTACAAATAAATAGTTTACCTTTACTAAAGGAAGGCAGTATTATCATATAAAATAAAAACTTTAAAATATTAATTATTTTAATAGTCTTCTTATTATGTCTCAAGGGTAACAATTAGTTTATTTAAAATTATTACCATCTATCGCTCTTATGATAATTCTACATGAAGTTTCATTTCCGTAATATTCAATTATTTATTTTAAAATGCAAAACTTGCAAATTCTATTCTCTTTTCCCATAATGTGATCATTTTCAGACCCCTAAAAGAGATATGATCGGTCGTATTTTACGTAGTTATGTTATTATACAGTCTGGTTATGTAGAGTTTCAGTTAAAAGAATAATTCTTTCTTCATTGAAAAAACAAGGAAATACCACTTATACCTTTAACAATCACTTAAACTTAGATTCAGACATCAGTCCAATTATTTAAGAGCCACACATCTTATAATTAGTCAGATTATTAGAAACATATTTAAATTAAGCGAGACAGTAATAATGCCAGATATTTTACACTGAAAACTAATAGTTGATCTTTCAAAAATATTAAAGTTAAATTTATAAATAAATAGTTTATTTACCTTTACTTAAGGAAGGCAGTATTATCATATAAAATAAAAACTTTAAAATATTAATTATTTTAATAGTAAGTCATTTCTTATTATGTCTCAAGGGTAATAAATAGTTTATTTAAAATTATTACCATCTCTCGCTCTTATGATAATTCTACATGAAGTTTCATTTCGGTAATATTCAATTATTCATTTTAAAATGCAAAACTTGCAAATTCTGGTTACCGCTAATAAATCAGAAGGATAATACAAGACCTTTTCCGAGCAAGTTAGAATTTACTTCGTTGTGTGCTGTTGTCTTCAAAAAAACAAAAGACAAATAACAAAGTGCCCTCTTAAAGGTAAAATAGCGTGTCTCTAGACCTCTGATAATTCGCCCTTAAGTGCCTAAAATTTATTAACAAGCAAAAATTTCAGTAATTCCTGGTGAGTTATGATCGTCTCGAAGCAACCAGAGCGGTTTGCTAATTTTACTATTCATGATAACAAAATTTAAAGTATAAAAACTCCACAACTGCTAATAAGTAAAACATAAAAGGTTTCTTTTATTTTAAGGTAATTATCATTTACATCAATCTGCTTAGATTTTTTAGTTTTATTGACATTCTAAAATGCAAATATTTGAGCGCCATCTGTAGCATATATATACCTAAAAGTTTAATTTTACAGCCTAGTGAATTCATGTTAAACTGTAACAAATCTGTATCTTTCTTAAGATGGACACAGTATATAACAGCATTTAAATTTGGTTGCAGCAGTTGTGATACGAGTCATCACACCACGCTGCACCGTGCCGATCTAAAAGCTTTAGACTATTTGGTAATCGTTTTGTCAAAAAAAAATGTTGCAATATCGCTAAGCCACAGTTGCAAAGTTCAATGAATTGTCCTAGCTTAATATATCCCTGAAGCAACCAATTATTTCCAAAAGCACAATAATTGCCTTTAGTATAAGCTACTAATCATAACAAATACATACGATCAACTAAGTTAATTATTTCTGAATGAATGGCAAGTCACCCTACTTTATTGAAGCCCAACTTGCCTCATTTTAATACGCAAATATCGCACATTCAATGTTTTAATCTTTAATCGTCTTGAGGTGTAAACTGAAGATTTTTAATAAAAACGAAGAGAAAAATTGTCGAAAAAAGGAAAATCCTCGTAAAAATCCATGATGTACAAAATTTACGAACCCTAAAATTATCCGGCAAATTCTACCACATAAAACGGAAGCATATTAAAAATCGGTGAGAGCGATTCGTTACGTCAACGACCATGCACCACGTAACCCTCGAAAATATTTACACCTGTAGTATACGAAATGCAAAGTATACAAGTACATAAACCCCGACAGGAAATAGTAGCAAATAAAGAAATGTCAAAGAAAAGTGAGAAGCGATGCGCTAGCATGATACACCGACGAGACAGCGGACAGATATCGCCAGACAGACAACGGGCTCAGGACTGTGGAGAATCTTAATGTTCTAAAGACTTTGCCATTGAAAAAATGGCTAACAAGATCATGGCGGCTATGATGCTCGAGAGGAACATTTACATATTCCGACAGCCAAGCGGTTCTCAAGGCTATCGGGACTTAGGTTCCATGACAGGAAAAAATACAGGGCAATGATGAAGCAGATAATGGAATTTACAAATGAAAATGCAGAGCGAGGTGTTAAGAATAAAATAGCTCTATCGTAGAGACAGTTCCAAGAATGCGACATTAATTCGGGATATTTACAAGAAATATCATAAGAGCAGTTCTTAAAAAGTTAACGAATTAAAATCAAAGAAGTATTTAGTCAAAAGTTAGCTCATCATGCACGGCTGATTTCATTGACTACGTGAAGCTGCCCTTGGCAAGTGTTTTACGATCCACTTTTACGGAGATTTTAGTTTACTTAAGTGATATATTATTCAGGAAATTTGTCCGTTCTGCTATTCCTGTGGAATTTTATAGAAGAACAAATGCATATAAAACAGAATTAGAAATGAATTGCCAAATAACTAATTACCGAAAAAAATTTATAAAAACCGTGCATAAATAAGGCAAATTAGGAATTATGACGGTATAAAATTTTCGAATGACCACCATTTGGTTACACCATGTTGGATTTTTCTAAAAAACTAATCAGCTCTTTCTCCCGTGGTAGATAACATTAAAAGGAAAGAATGTTAACATATACACTAATACAAAATTTAGTATAAAAAAAACGCCAACATTTGATTTAAAAAATAATTAGGTTTCTGGCCGTAACAATGATTTAAAATAATTGAATTTTACCACTTTAAAACAAAAAAATTGATCCACTGAATCCAACTAAACTGCTGTCAAATAAGTTTAAATAAAATGAATGATTTATTGAAAAACTCACCTGATCCGATAGGCGTTGATTCCCCACGACTGCTACTTCCGCTGCTGCATCCGGCACTTTCACCATTCTGCACTTCAAGCGTCTGACAGTTCTGATCAATTAAAGTCTTGTTATCACTCGCGCTATCCACCGACTGCGTCGATGACCTGGCACTTGCGACATCTGGCGACGTTGTGTGAATAATAAAGTGGTTGCCAATGTCGTTATTTGTAAGTAAAAGGATAGGCGTGTTGGTTCCCAACCGTTTTAAACCGTGAAGATAAACACCCTTTTTAAGATCTGATTGTTGCAGTAAAATCTGACCAATCTTAGTATTATTTGAGTTAGATTCTTCCGCGTTCGTGTTTAACACAAGATTGTTTTTTATCAAGTTATCTGTTCTAAGTAAAATATGCCCACCATCGATTGTTTTAGCACCCCGTAACAGTATAATGTTGTTCGTTGGTGCGGTGGTACCGGATTCCTGACTAGTAGCGCCATTCGATGTAACGATAGTGCGAACGATCTTCTGTTGTTGATTAGATTGCTGTTGGCCAGGCATTGGTGACTTGATTTTGATGGCTACTGGGGTATTAGTGGCATTTTTGAAGCCTGAAACAACAAAAAAAAACTCAATCAAAATAAAGTCGGGAATTTAATATATCATCCGTTAAAATTTTATATGGGATAAAATCAAATTTTTCATCGCGATATTTTTTAATAAAAAACTCAATATAGATGTATCGTTTTTTATTTAAAAAATATAAAGCCTATTATGATGGGTGTGTACAATTTTAAAATCGTTTATCAATTTAAATATTATTTATATCTGATTTTTCGTTATAAATATTTTTACCGTTTCATTTTGCCAAGAAGTGAATCAATTGAAAAACCTTTTAAAAAAGTAATTGACAGAAAAAACTACATTTTAATATTTAATTAATACCATGTCCCTTTTTAATAAAAATTCTTTCAGAGGATACATACGACAAAAGTACTTCATAATAATACTAAAACGATTCTTATAGCATATTAAATTTAGTCTTATGAAAAATATCATAAAATACAATTTAATTTTGAAATTGTGTAGAAATTCTTTTAAAAAATTTTGCCTGTTTCTTTTGGGATCGCTATGCTGATTCTTATAACGGGCCGTCGATTTCAGCTTATTATACCAAATGTTAAGTAATTTTTAGGTAGAACAGAAAGTTCATAGGCAAACGGCACTTTGAGTTTGGAATTTCTTTGAACTACATAAATTTAGGGTGACACAGTTAAGCTACGAAGTTTGAAGAAGAGTCAATGAATAAAATATTAAAGAAAATGCGGTAATTTTAGCGGCCAAATGTGACAATTTCAACGACTGGGCCGGGACGCACGAACAAACACCTAGAAACGAGGAACAGAGACCAGCGAATTCGTAGAGCGTAAAAAGCTTCCAAACCTAGATGGTTGCTGGGAGGGACACGAAAAGACTATGGACTGCTGATAGGTATGTATGTATGTATTCGAAAGTGGTGGCAGGCCCTACTGGACCTCCATGCACTGCGACCACAAATGGATCTATTGTGCCCACGTACCTACATACTGAGTTTGACTAAAGTGGCATATTTTTTTTTCCACCCAGTACATGAAAAAACTCTGCAGATTACAACAATGAATGATTTAGGCTTAACACTTTGGCTCAAAGATATACACCACTAAGGCCTCTGCATTATTAGCCAGACTGCTGATAGGTACTCTACGTGGATACAGCCGGTTAGTGAAGCATATAACAAATGCAAATAACAAGTATAAAAGTCGAAAACGACCATACGTGCCCAGCCTGTGGACAGGAAGATGAGTCATTAAGGCACCTCCTGGCAGAATAAAAAAACTATGCAAGAATAAGATAGCATGTGTATAAAACCAACAGAAAAAATTACTCCGATGGAAAATACCCCTACCGGCATTGAATTATACTGATGGTTTATGCTTTTGTTGTTAAAACTATGTAGTTTCACTTTATCCAACGTCGATTACAACAAGCCCTAAAGCCACCAACGCTGAGCTGCACCTGTTTAAATGGGCTGACATTCTGGACCCTGTAAATGGGAGAGTTCTTAAATTAATCTCAAATCCATCTGATTGTTGCCATCGATGCTATCAGTCGATGGAACATATGATTATGATAGAAGAACTCGATGCGTTTAACCTAATTTTAACCTACTAACTAATTTTATGACCTACCTCAACCGCGTCTGGCGTTATTCGAAAGTGGGATTTAAAGTCACTATAATGTTCCACCGTTTTCTTGACATACTTCAGGATTTTTGCATGAGGTTTTCGTGCACTCAAAAGAAGTTTCTCGTCCAAATCTGATGAACTGGATGAATCATCATCATCATCCTTCAATAAATTTACTGCCAATTTCGCCGCAACGCTGTTTATGGACAATGAAATTTGAGGTTATGATATAAATCCATCCATCGACAGGCATCGACTCCACGGGCCGATGGCTATTGTTGCCAACAATCGATTACATCAAAAATGTAGAAGAACTTACTTATTAATCGCCATAGAACTTTTCAAGAACCTGTTTGATTCCATCGATTGGCTCACCGATAAGATTAAGAACTCTCCTCATATAACAGGAAGGTTCGCTGAACTATCTGGACATGAATGATGGAATAAAACTGCAGAGAGAGTGAGTTATGAAGTAGACCAAGGGCACTGCAATGTCTATACCAAATGCAAATAAATTAAACAAATAAGTGTTAACGATGTTAATGGCATCGAAACAACTGTGACACAACTCAATAATTTGGTATCACTACTTAATACCGTTACCAGACCACTAATTGAATTGATTAGGTTAGGTTCGGTTCGGCCTTGAGGAATCACAGATGAAGTCATATCAGTTGTAGGATCTATGTTACTCTCTAATCTCTATATGATATATTAGGTCCAGGCCTATTTTTTCCTTTAAGATAACCCTATTTTTTAAACTAGTGCCTATTTTTTAAACAAGTGAAATTAATAAAGACCAATTTTCATAAACATTAAAATGTATATCCAGCACCCGTGGTATTACTTTCGATATTTTATATTTCGCGTGTAAAAAAAGTACCAAACTTAATGCCCATTTGAATTATATTACAACTTTATTATAAACTGTAGTTATTGGTTGTTTGTTTGCTTTTACTCCTTACTCAAAGTTCGAATTTCTCGCGGAAAGAGGACCCTATAACACGTTAGCTCCAATGATGTATGGTATGGTGACCGGGGACTTTTGGCCTACGGCCAAAGTCAAAAGGCGGCCTCTGTCCCGCTCTCTTTGTATGTATGTGTGAGTGTGCTGTGCAAAAGGCTCTTTACCACATACAGGACAGCAACTAAGCAGGAGAGACTTTCGTTT
Organism: Aspidapion aeneum; assembly: GCA_963576565.1. Lineage (NCBI taxonomy): Eukaryota > Metazoa > Arthropoda > Insecta > Coleoptera > Brentidae > Aspidapion > Aspidapion aeneum. The sequence continues at coordinate 89,278,497 of OY755042.1, read as the reverse complement.
GAAGGCTTCGTTGGCAGTGTTTCGCTTAAAGTTGACGGATAATGTTGCCCTTGAAAGGCAGAGACTGAACGCCAATCGTAAAAAATGGCTTTAGCCCCTAAACGTTTAATGAAACTATGTGGTTTCCACTTTTTTTTAACATCGATCACAAGTATACGAATTATCCTTTGTTGCAGTACATCCTAACAAGCTGCAGTACATTGATCAACGCCAATCCTCGACCACTTTCGGTCTTGGGTTCTTCTCAGGTGGATGCAGGCGATAGCTGCGTATAGAGCATAAGCTGTGTGAAACCAGCAGAAACAACTACGAGGGCTGTCTTTTATATTTTGCATATAGAAACATAGAGAGCGACACTCATCGAATGTCATTACTAAAACTTAACCTCAATCTTTGCCTAACCTAAATTTAAAGCGTCAGTGCGATACATATAGGTGTATAACTACAGTGAATTTTTTAAGTTAACAAATCAGGTGAAAAATGGAATTAAACAGAGAACATTTTTGGGCTATAATTTTTTACTTTACCTTCAAAGAAAATTATCTTAAAAATTATGCAGGCGATAGCTGCGTATAGAGCATAAGCTGTGTGAAACCAGCAGAAACAACTACGAGGGCTGTCTTTTATATTTTGCATATAGGAACATAGAGAGCGACACTCATCGAATGTCATTACTAAAACTTAACCTCAATCTTTGCCTAACCTAAATTTAAAGCGTCAGTGCGATACATATAGTTTTATAACTACAGTGAATTTTTTAAGTTAACAAATCAGGTGAAAAATGGAATTAAACAGAGAACATTTTTGGGCTATAATTTTTTACTTTACCTTCAAAGAAAATTATCTCAGCAATATCTTCATGAATTTATTTCTGTTTTCGGTAACAAAGCACCACATCAGTCGACAGTTTCTTGTTGGTATGAAGAACTCAAGCGTGGGTGGAATAGCCTAAGCGACGATCCAAGGCCAGGTGCACCAAGAACGGCTGTCATTCAGAAAAACAACGATGCTGTGCGCATGCTCATCACGGAAGATCAACACGTGACATATCGCGAAATTGAGGATTTCAAAGACCTCAATTCAAAAAATTTCGCATGAAGAATTAGGGGTAAGAAAATTAGTTTCCTGCTGGACACCGCATCTATTAACCGAAGGCAGGAAATTCGAAAAACGTGTGCAGCATTGTCAGTGGTGATGAATCGTAGAATTACTCATATGAACCCAAAAGTAAACGTCAGTCTTCTGTTTGGGTATTCCAAGATGAAGAAAAGCCAACAACAGTCATCCGTTCTCGAGGTGTATCCAAAAAGATGATCACGACATTTGTCTCAAAAGCAGGTCATGTAGCAACAATTCCTCTGGAAGATCAAAGGGCTATTACTGCTTATTGGTGCATTACCATTTGAATGCCGAAAGTCATCGCTGAGCTTCGAATAACGAACCCCGAACGATGAATCATCATTCACCATGACAATGCAAGTTCGAACAACGCACAAAAAACCATTGAATTTTTAATACACACCCGACCTGTCCCAACGATTACTTTTCCGAAAATCAAGAATGGACAAAGATTTCAGTCGCCAGGGGAAGCTTGGACAACTTGGATAACAAACAATGGAATTATAGCTTTAACACCTGGTTTGAGTGCATGCAAAAGTGCAATAATTTTCGTGGAGAATACTTCGAGAAACAATAAAGTCTTTGAAAGTTATCTACTGTTTTATTCCAGCTGTATATGCAAAACTTAAAAGAAAACCCTTGTATACTTGTAAGAGCCAACATTTTTAACTTCCCAGCGACAGAGTGTCGGCGTGAGGAAACGCTAAGAGTAAACACACTAGGACTTCTTCGAAGCTACTAATGTTTAATCTAGTAATCTGTATTTTCTACTTTGAGTACTCAATATTTGTCATTTACTAGGCCCCTTAATCTATATGTGTGGAGTACAGGAATGCAACGGCGGGAATTCAGTCCGAAATACAGGGGAATTTTTTAGTTAATTTATTAAATTAAGTGAAAAGCACATAAAGGCCGAATTCCTTCATGCTGAGGCCGCATATATTTTGGGGAGAGAAGAGAACCAAAAAGGTTGGAATTTGATAATAAAAATTTAAAAAAATATTTAGATTCTTGGTACTATGAATGCTATGTTCCAGCAATAGGACACGAGAAGCTTGAAAGGCAAAAGTACATAAGCGACACATATTTTTTTTCTGCGTCGAATGAGCTGTTATTTAGGCTGCTACGATGATTTTTTTGTCGCTTAAGTCAAATGAAAAAAGAATGGATCCTGGTTTTTTTTTTAACTAAGCGACAAATAATACTTTAAGTGGCCCTGCTGTAAACTTTGAAAACTGTAGCTTATAACCTTTCTTCTTTCAACCATCGACATAGTAAAGTCGATTTCAGTAAAACAATTCAATGCATCTAGGTTTTGGGTGAAGCTCATTGTTAATCTTCTTAAATCCGAAGCTGAACCATTTTTGAATGGAGTAGCAGTGTATATAGCCAACCAATAATCTTGCAAGAGCAAGAGCTTGTTTTCATACTGTTGAACTAATGCATCATATGCCACTGCATAGTTGTCACTTATCAAAGGAATGTTACGTACAACTTCTTCGGCTTCTCCCTTCAGGGCCATTTGTAAATACTGGAATTGCTATATGTTGGTCAAACTGTCCCAATCATGAACCAGAGTTCGGAATAGGTCATGAAACGCAAACCAGTCTCGACGATTTCTAGAAAAGGTAGGGACACTGATTCGTGGAATTTCCAAAACTTTATTAATGCCCTGTCTAAGCAACATTGACTTTTCATCCAAGCCTTGGTTGTCCACCTTGGCAGAAGTAGGCGGATTATCCACTCTAGCAATGGATCTGACAATGTATCTCATATTGTCAAATCGAGTACTAATGGCATGCTGCATGTCCAAGTCTTCATCCTTGGTAAGAATGATAATGTCGAGATGAAGGGATACAAAAGAGGCAACACAATTTATTAGGTCATCAAGACCAGACCGGAAATTATTTTCTTTAGCTATGTCCGTTACTTGGGCTTCTGAGGATAAATTATATAAAGCTTTCATCCTTTTGTAATAAATTTCTCTATTTTTTATTAATTTTGAGCATAAGTGTTCTTCCGAAATTGCTAAAAATTTTCAAAAACACTTGGTGTTTAAAGAAAAGCTAATTGGAAAAAGGGGGCTAACCAGATTTTTCGCTACACAACACGAAAAAAACCCCTCTGCACTAAATTTGGTGTGTCTGCAAATGACATCCAGCTTACAATATTTTCCTTTAAGTTATCGGTCGAAAACCGCAAAAACACAACAATTTTTTGAAGAAGTTTTCACAAGGTATTTTCGGGGCAAAACCCACGAAAATTTCACTTGGGTGTGGTGAAGATACACCGTTGAACAATTAATCAAGCGACCGCACGGAAAAACTTTAAAATTTTCCAAATTTTGCCACATATTTTCACGCGAGAAAATCGCTAGAAAAAAATACAATTTGTGGTTAAGGTTATGTTAACACAAACATACCTTTCCACCACACGTTTATGTATTCGACCAGCACAAAATACTGTTCGATACACAACAAATCTTGTGGAGCATTTGAAAAAAATTTTTGTTTATAAAAATAAAAACACCAGCGGTTTAGTGACACTGCCTGCCCAAAAAATAACCAACAAGCGACAACGATTTTGGTCACTTTTATCACGCCACAACTAAACCAATCTGTGAACAGCCATTTTTTTCCGAGGAATGATACACAAGCGATTACACGTTTTTTTTTCGATCCTAACCGCAAAATAGGTCGAAAAACAACGCAAAAAATGCTGTAAAGCTGAAAAACAAATTTAGTAATGACTTTAAGGTAAGGTTATACCACGAACCGGTCAAATATTCGGCTCAAAGAATAAATGTCAGCGCAACAATGCCAAATTTAGTAAAAAAACAAAATGAATTAAATAGGCCGGAAGATTCAAAATTTCATCCATGAAGAAAAACGTAGTAATAGGAAAAATTTTGTGCACATATAAATATAAAATAGGACTAAAATATTTCGGAAACATACAATATAAACAACAAAAGAATAAAATTACATTTTAAAATATGCTAGAAACCTTCAATTTCCATGTTCAATAATTGTTTTTTGTGAAGTGAACCACACGAAAACATAAGAATAAGAAAAGCAAACACAATAAAATAAAGCGTTGATAACAAAAGCATGTGATTCCAACAATGATCAAGATGCGACTGGCTTTACGACAAGATGCAAGTAGAGGGGGAGTTTAATGATGGTAGGTTATTTATTTAACTCAAACAAAAAATGGTTAGAAGGTATTAGACACTTATTGGAATAAAACCTGACCTTATTTAAACATCGACCCTATGGTGACAGATTTACATATAAAAAGCAGCTGCTCTGCTTCAAAATGCGGCCTTTGTGTATTAAAAAAACCGGATTTATTAGTGTCGGTATTTATAAAATGAAAGTTAGCGTCTTCATTATTAAATTTGGCTTTGGTATGTCAATTTTGAGAGGTCAGCTGTTAGTTTTCTGTGTAAATGTGTCAAAATAAAGTCGACTCTAAAATAAAGTCAGGTTTTATTCCAATAAGTCCCTAGTATCTTGGTGATTTTTAGTTTTAACCGGTTTTATAATAGAAATACTCGTGCGGCGATCATTTAATACTTGATCAAATTCATTCCGTTGATGTTCTATAAATCCGTGTATACGACCGGATTATTTTGCTTTCGTTTGCTGTATAAATACGCACCTTAAGAGGCTTGACTTTCGTTGCCAGTTATCCTTTGAGAGGTGAAGGGGCGTCAAAGCCGCTAATAAATATCTGGCTGCCGCCGCCGGAGGTCGCCGATGACACTCATATTTTCAGATAGAAATCATCCGGAATGCGTCGTGCGATTTTTCCGGGACGTCCGGACTCGAAAAAAGTCACCCGAACTGCATAGATTTACCATAAGCAGATAGAAAACAGTCTGCGAAAGGGTGGTTGGTGCTTCCTAAAAACCGTTGCAATAAGTGATCTTCCATCCAGTTTACAGCAAAGACTTTGAAAGGTAACTTTAAAAGGGTTCCACGGCTGCTTGTTGAATTAGAAGAAAAAGGAGAAGAAAAAAAATTGAATCGAATAAATAGGCCTATATTCCATTCCAACTAAATATTATTTGCAATTTGTACCATGCTGAACTTTGTTGCATAATAAATTTCAGCCACGTTAGAAATACTGGCAGCATTCAGTTACTAGTAAATATAACTATTTTTATAAATATTAGTAGTAAAAATATTTAGACAAAAAAAATTAAAAGCTCACAACCTCGATACATGGCTGCATCAAACAAACCTAAACACTATTCAACTATGAACTTTTCTAAATAGACAAAAAAATCAAAAAAATTAAAGGGACTTATAACGAGTTACGAGTTACTCACTATACACTGAGCAAACACCTGCACAGCCGACGAATAAGCCGCTCACATTATATCCGAATGCCCAGCCATAATCTTCTGCAGACTAAGAAACCTCCTGAAAGGTAATCTCTCCGAGAAAACAGACTGTTAGAAAAACCTATTCAAAAGGCTTTTGCTCCTCTCGAAGACTTCAAACTATCTAAATTAGAAAATCACACAGCAAGAGATACAGTAAGCAGCAGTGTTTTATCAGGCTCCATAAAACCTAATCTTGCTCAAGAAGCAAATTATTTAATGAATCAAGACTAAAAGAACCTTTAAATAAATACTGAATACTTTCACAAGCGAGAATATTTACTCGAATCTTTCAAAATTGAAGTCATGTTCTTGCAGAAATACCTCTAAACGCTCTCCAAAACTAAACGTAGTTTTATCAAAAATCATTTATTTGCTACAATTTTTAGTAGAAAAGCTATCAACGTTTATTTTGGTATTTTTGTTCCGTTTAATAGTGTCTTGTTAAAATATCCAATATTATCTATCCAACAACTAGCAATAGACATAAGATTTCGGAAGCTGCTCTTGAAGCTCTTTTTTTATAAATATTACCATTTATTGTTAGGGTTATCTACATCTTGTAAAAGCTGAATACTTTCACAAGCGAGAGTGTTTACACAGATCTTTCAAAATTAAAGCCATTTTCATGCAAAAATAGCTCGCAATGCTCTTTGAAACCCAACGGAATTTTCTCGAAAATGATTTCTTAGCTACTATTTTTAGCAGAAAAGCTATCAACGTTTATTAGGTATTTTATGTTCCGTTTAATAATGGTGTCTTGTTAAAATATCCAATATTATGAAACTGAGATTCCGGAAGCTGTTCTTCAATCAAGAGGCTAAGCTACTATAGTGTCAGGATCTCCAAAATCTAAGCTTACTGTAGAAACAAATAACTCGATCAATCCAGAGTAAAAACCCTTTAAATAAATATTCCCATTTCTTGCTAGAGTTATCTGTGTCTTGTAAAAGCTGAATACTTTCACAAGCGAGAGTATTTACCCGGATCTTTCAAAATTGAAGTCATTTTCTTGCAGAAATGCTCTTTGAAACCCAACGGAGTTTTCTCGAAAATGATTTCTTGGCTACTATTTTTAGCAGAAAAGCTATCAACCTTTATTAGGTATTTTATGTTCCGTTTAATAATGGTGTCTTGTTAAAATATCCATATTATCTATCCAACAATTAGCAATGGAAATGAGATACCGGAAGCTGTTCTTAAAGCGACACCCTAGGAGAAATAGGTATAAGACTTTCTTATAGACAAGTAGCATTTTAGGAAAATAATAATAAGGAATTGTTTTAATATTTTTCCGAAAATATTTTTAGCAGAAAAGCTATCAAGTTTCATTAGGTATTATGTTCTGTTTAATAATGGTGTCTTGTTAAAATATCCAATATTATCCATCCAACAATTAGCAATGTAAATGAGATTCCGGAAGTTGTTCTTGAAACAACGCCCGAGGAGATTTAAGAAGGTATAAGAATTTTTTGTAGAGAAGTAGCATTTAAGGAAAGTTTTAATATCAATAAGATGTAGATGCAGATAATGCTCCTCAGTTTTTTCATCTCACTTAGTATGAAATAAATATGATTTTTTATATGGTCATCTCGCAAAACAATAATATAGAAATTGTTATAATGCCCATTTCTCTAAACTAAAAAATGACATGATAATTTTTTAATTCAGTTGATGATTAATCTGTAAATATTTTCATGAATTTTGGAAAAATATACAAATAACATAACTAAATAAACAAAGTACCTAATAAACATCTTGTTCGTGCAACTCTAATTTTAAATTCAAATTTTGCGCCAAATTCCCGTATTCGGAAAATCCACACAATTTCAATTATGATTGGCACAAGCAAAACGCCAGCGCCATCTACGAAAAATGAATCTGCGCAAAAAGGCGTAACCAAAAAAGGATTCGTCTGTCGTATTCTATCGAGATCACCACGCAGCATGGTGATAAATTCTATTAACCAAAAAATCCAATAACATTCTTAGAAAATCAAACTAAACCATTACACAAACAAGTGATTCTAGTGTGGATCGACTGCAACGACTGGGCCAGCGAGAGGAGCTCCTCTGGACGACGGAAACAGCTGAAAAGGTGAGTGCCAATCCTCTATATTGTCTTTGTGTGGCTCGGAAAAATTAATATTTTTACATCGTCCTTTTAAGGATTTTTGCACCCAGATTTTATAAAACGACCAGCAGCGCTTACAGTCCCGCAGCTCTACCAACCTCAAAACATCAACATTTTCTGGTCCCACGACCCAGATAGTTTTTTAAAATTTGTTTGCTAAAAATATTAGATTTTTTCGCCTCGCCATTTTGGTTCGCTTAGTTGCCGTGTCCAGTTTAAATCGGAGGTTCCGTCCCCCCTTGCGTGGCTTAACGGTGGCTCCAGCCACATTTCATTGCAGCCGAAATTGGCACTTGGTACGTCGTTTGTTTTGATTCAAAAATCGAAATTTGTTTAAAAAATAGTTATTTGTTTAAATAATATGTTATAGTTATTCAAAACAACAAAAGTGCTTGTGAGTTGAATGCTTTATTCTTATTTAACAGGTAAACAAACACATCTAGTAGAATTAGTATTTACCTGTAAATAAGAAGAGAAGCGGTAGTAGGTACAAGTTGTTTTGTGTGCATTTATTTTGGGAGAAAAATCGCGACCTAGGATAACAGCTGTTGATAAGTTTTGCGTTTATTCGAGAAATCGATAATAAAATATATGCTGTTGGACTCTTTTGGACTGATTAAAGTCAATAGGGGTCAAGTGTTAGTTTTATTCCTTTTAAATATTTTTTATTTTTTTAATTAACAATATGTCGTTAAAAAAGCTTGAGAATCAACGCAAAGTTTCAATATCTTGTATTACGGAAACGTATAACTTGGGAACAAAAGCTAAATCAGATAGTTCTTCCTTGCCAATTTTTAAGGCGTTTTACTAATCGTTAGATGATCACTATGAACAATTTAAAAACATTCATAATGACATCATAGGTCTCTTGAAAGACGACGACGATGATGAATTCGAAGTACAGGACAAAATTAGGAAAGATACGGATATATTCTACCACCAAGCTAAAGTTCTTTTTTCGAGTTTATGTTCCGATTCAGTTCATTCAAATTTTACCCCCGCAACTTCACACTATTCACGTAGCGATGATCTGGGCCCTTTAAAGGTACCTTGTTTTAATGGAAACGTAAAAAAGTGGCCAACCTTTTACGATGTTTATTCTTGTTTGGTTCACGAAAACTCTAATTATTCCGATATAAGGAAATTTCAACATTTGCTAACCTTCCTTGAGGGCGAACCACTTAATATTTTAAGTTCTATAAAATTAACGGCAAGTAATTACGCAATCGCCTGGAAGGTATTAACAGATCGCTATCAAAATAAAAGACTTTTAGCCAGTACCTACTGGAACTCAATCTACTATGCAAATTCTTTAAAGGGAAACCAGTCAGCAAAGGATCTTAGAGTCTTGGTAGATACCTTTTCCGAGAATATTGCGGCGCTCGAAAATCTTGAATTTCCAGTAACGTCGTGGTGTTTTTGTTTATTTTCAATTTTATTATCAAAAAGAACCGCTTTCGAATTAAAGTATAGTACTACCGAGATTCCAACATATCAAAATCTAATTCAGTTTCTTATTAACCAATGCCGTGCTCTTGAAACAGTACAGCTATCTCCCCAAAATACGCAAATGCAACCTTCGACTTCAAAACAGCAAAAACCAAATTATTCGAATTCTAGTAACCAAAAATATAATTCTTATTCAAATAATCAGTACAAATCAAGCCCTCCATCAAATTTTTTAGCGCATACGCACTCACAAGTATCAAATAAACAATCCAATATTCAATTTCGACAAAACCAACAATCCTATAAGTGCAAATTATGCAATAATTCTTTTCATCCACTCTCGCAGTGTGGTGTTTTTATCTCTAAATCTCCTTCAGATCGTTTTACTTATGTAAAACAACAATCGTTATGTATCAACTGTTTACGTTCAAATCATCAAGTAATGGACTGCAGTAGTACCTACAACTGCAGGGTATGTCGACATAGGCACCATAGTCTTATTCATCTATCGCAAATGACAGATTCAATCCGTCAGAATTCAAGTCAATCCTTTGTTAATTCAAGCCAAAATTCAAATCAAAATTCGAACTTAAATCAAAGTTTTAATTCAAATCAAGTGGCCGTGCCTAGCACAGGCACAAACTTATCGTATCAGAATTCAAATTCAAGTCTTAGCCAACAGAACCCTAGTTTTGTTCAACCCAGTTCAAATTCAATTCAAATCAATTCGAATCCAAATACATCTACAAATAATCAATACTCTTCGTTATCCACCTTGACGCCCCGTACGACAGTGCTTCTAGCGACTATAAAATTAGAGGTACTCGATAGTCGGGGTAACTACCAACCTGTTCGAGGCCTTCTGGACAGCGGTAGCCAAGCTAACCTGATAAGCGAAGCTTGTCTTAACAGGTTAGGCTTGCCAAGAAACGAAATTTCGATCCCTGTTCTGGGACTAAATCAATCTTCATCGGCCACTAACGGCATTTCTACTTGCACTATTCGAGCCCTAGGCCAACAAGAGCCTACCTTTTCTATTCAAGTCTTCGTTTTACCGAAACTCTGTTCGAATATGCCCTCAATACAGGTAGATTCATCCAATTGGAGTCATATTTCAAACCTAAAGCTTGCAGATAACCAATTTTACAACCCTGGTCCAATTGACTTACTCTTAGGTGCACAACTTTACACAGAAATCGTCCAATCAGGACGAATTCCAGGACCTCACGGCCAACCCTCCGCTTTTGAGACAGTTTTTGGGTGGGTCTTGATGGGCCAAACTCAAAACATAAATATTTCACCTCAAGTCAATTCTTACTTTACTTCCTGTGAGCAGTCTCTCAACTTTAATATTCGCAGATTTTGGGAACTAGAATCAATTAAGTCAAAAACGTTTCTCTCACCCGAAGAAAAAAGATGTGAAGAGATTTTCCAAAAAACTACCACTAGAGATATTTCGGGCCGATTTACTGTAAATTTGCCTTTTCGTCACATTAACCCTCCTGACCTAGGAGACACATATTCAGTGGCCTATCGTCAATTTTTGTCAAATTCAAATTTCTATAGTATGTACTCGGATTTTATGAGAGAATATCTCAAAAACGGGCACATGTCTTTAATTCCAAGATCCGAACCTAGACCTCAGTTATGTTCTTATTTACCACATCACGGAGTCCTTCGTCTTGACAAATCAACGACTAAACTCCGGGTGGTTTTTAACCCCTCGATTAAGGGTTCGAAAGGCCTAAGCATGAACGAAACTCTTTTAATAGGACCAAAATTACAAGCCGATATTTCCGAAATTCTATTAAAATTCAGATTTTATTCTATCGTATTTTTGACTGATATAAAACAGCACTTTTTACAAATTCAAATCAATCCAATTCATCGGGACTACCAAAGGATACTTTGGCGATTTGATCCCAACGAACCCCTGCAGAAATACAGGCTTAATACAGTGACGTTTGGTGTTAGTTCAAGTCCCTATTTAGCTATTAGAACTCTTAGAGAACTAGCCATCCTGGAGGCTAAGAATTATCCTGAAGCATCCCAGGTCCTTTTGAATAACATTTTCATGGACGATATTTGCTGTGGAGCTAACTCTCTAGAAGGTGCTTTATCGCTTCAAAAGAATCTAATAGCGTTGCTTAAATTGGGAAAATTTGAATTAAGAAAATGGGCATCAAATAATCCGAAACTTCTTTCACATTTGTCGCCCGCTGATTGTCAGATCCCTGTTACCTTTGAAGACGATTCTTCAACATCGATTAAGGTGTTGGGGCTTCAGTGGCACCCTTCTACAGATACCTTTACCTATTCTTGTACCCCTTGTGAAAAACCTTGCACCAAAAGGAATATTTTATCAGCTATCGCTAAAATTTGGGATCCTATAGGTTTCTTATCGCCTGTTTCATTTTTAGCCAAAGTGATTATGCAAAAACTTTGGTTATGCAAAACTGATTGGGATGAAATACCCCCCGATCCAATCAAAACTCTTTGGAATCAATTCAATAATCAATTAACCACTCTTTCGAATCTTTGTATACCTAGACATATTTTTTCGAATAATATTCAACGATGTCAATTGCTAGGTTTCTGCGATGCATCCGAGCTAGGATACGCTTCTTGCGTATACGTTCGCGTCGAATTACCAAATAAAATTATCAAAACTGCTCTAGTCATGGGCAAGTCAAGGGTTGCTCCCTTACACACTATTTCAATCCCACGTTTGGAGCTACTTGGAGCTACTCTATTAGCTGATTTACTCGAACTAGTTATTCGCACCTATTCATCATTACTCGTAATCGATGAAATTCTTGCGTTCTCGGACTCACAGGTCACACTTCATTGGGTCACATCTTCACCTCACAAGTGGAAGACCTTTGTGGCAAACCGCGTGAGTCGTATTCAAGAAACAATCCCCGAAGTCCCATGGTATCACATTACTTCACTCGAAAACCCTGCCGACTGCGCTAGCAGAGGGTTGTCGCCTAATAACTTAATAAATCACCCTCTTTGGTTTCACGGCCCTCCATGGATTACCTTGCCCACTACGGAGTGGCAAATTCAAAGGTTTATAAATGGGAGTTCTTTGGGAGTTCCAGACGAGGTGCTCAAAGAAGAAAAACCGGAAAATTCAGTGGTGCTGACGGCAGAACTTCAAAATAAAAACTTTTTTGATAGATTAATCGATAAAATATCCAAGTTAAATACCATTCAAAAAATCATTTGTCATTTTCTAAGACTTATTCACAATCGAAAAACCTCAGTTGACCCTTTATCCGGCGTTTTTTCCGCTTTTGAACTACACAAGGCTCTACTTGTTTTAGTTAAAAGGGTCCAAGAAGAGTGTTTTTCGGATGTCATTCAAAAAATTCAAAATACTCAGCTATTACCTAAGCCGTTTCGCAAACTCGCGCCCTTTTTGGACGAATTGGGTTTCCTTAGAGTGGGCGGACGCTTACGGCATTCTCAACTCTCCTTTGAGGCAAAACATCCCTTATTATTGCCGAAATCTCATAGATTAACCCAATTGATCATTCTTCAAACTCATAACGAAAATTTACATCCCGGAATAAACACAGTCCAATACTTAATTCGTCAAAAGTTTTGGATTATGTCATCACGTCGAGCTATTCAGAGGGTTTTATTGCAATGTATTCCCTGCTTTCGCTTAAAACCAAAACCGTATACTCCGTACATGTCGGATTTACCTTCTTTTAGAACGTCACAATTAAAATGTTTTTCACACGTTTGCTTAGACTATGCAGGCCCAATCAAAACCTTTGTAGGTCAGAGACGTCGTGGAGCACAAGTTGGTAAATCATATATCGCAGTCTTTGTCGATACTTCTGTCAAGGCAATCCATATCGAGCTTGTTTCGGATTTAACCACAGAGGCGTGCATCGCCGCTTTACGACGCTTTGTCGCTAGACGTGGCACTTGTGTCCAAATCACAAGTGATAGAGGCTCAAACTTTGTTGGGGCTATTAAGGAGCTCCATAATCTTTCGAAATTAGCTTCTGAGAGCTTAAAAATCAAATGGTGTCTTAATAGTCCGGGAGCCCCCCACCTAAATGGTCTAGCAGAAGCAGGAGTCAAATCTATAAAAACACATTTGTATCGGGTCATCGGTGACCAGATACTAACCTTCGAAGAGCTCTATACTCTCCTCGCCCAAATAGAGGCATTACTCAATTCTCGACCCCTTTGTGAGCAAAGCTCTGACCCAACCGATCTTACGTCTTTGACTCCGGGTCATTTCCTCACAATGGAACCCCTTAATTCGTGTCCTGATCCTGACCTTTCTACCCTTAAAGTTAATACCCTTAGGCGTTGGCAACTTATCCAACGAATTCATGCCGATTTCTGGAAGCGTTGGAAACTCGAGTACTTAAATACTTTACAGCGTTCTAAGTGGTCGGACCCTTCGGTTGAAATCAAGCTAGATACGCTTGTATTAATTAAGGATGAAACTAGGCCGCCATTACACTGGTTGCTGGGTAGAATAGTATCTGTACATCCTGGTCGGGATAATCACATTCGAGTTGCTACTGTTAAAACACAACACGGACTTTTCACTCGTCCCGTGGTCAAGTTGTGCCCACTACCTTTAGATGCGCACTAAACTCCCAAGCAACTTCTTTTGTTTCGTGTGTCGTTATCTAGAATATATATATATATTTTTTTTTCATTTTTTTTTCTTTTTGATCTATAAACCTAAAACGGATTTTAATAACCTACCCTTTAAGGTTTTGAATTAACTTATATTTTTTTTATATAGCCATTTGTTTATTCAATTAATCTCAATGTAAAACTTCGTTTTAAGTGGGCGGAAAATGTTCGTGCAACTCTAATTTTAAATTCAAATTTTGCGCCAAATTCCCGTATTCGGAAAATCCACACAATTTCAATTATGATTGGCACAAGCCAGCGCCATCTACGAAAAATGAATCTGCGCAAAAAGGCGTAACCAAAAAAGGATTCGTCTGTCGTATTCTATCGAGATCACCACGCACCAGCATGGTGATAAATTCTATTAACCAAAAAATCCAATAACATTCTTAGAAAATCAAACTAAACCATTACACAAACAAGTGATTCTAGTGTGGATCGACTGCAACGACTGGGCCAGCGAGAGGAGCTCCTCTGGACGACGGAAACAGCTGAAAAGGTGAGTGCCAATCCTCTATATTGTCTTTGTGTGGCTCGGAAAAATTAATATTTTTACATCGTCCTTTTAAGGATTTTTGCACCCAGATTTTATAAAACGACCAGCAGCGCTTACAGTCCCGCAGCTCTACCAACCTCAAAACATCAACACATCTATATAAACAAAACAAAGTATTAAACAAAAACTAAATAGTGTCTGATCTATATTGTTTTACCTGTCGCTTTGAATGAAGGATTTATGTCTTGTCATCTTCAATAAGTTATCTTATTTTATTAGTAAGTAGGTGAATCAAATATGAATCGGAATTTTCCATTTTGTGCACCATAGGTAAAGGGATTGCCGTGTCACCTCGATAGGTCAAGAGGAGGGGTTAAGTCGGTTCGACTCAGCCGAGTAACCAAGCTGCTGATAGCAATATGTTTGAGCAATGGGTGCGCACGTCTCTTGTGCAACATATAATTATAAAAATTTTGACCCGGGACGGCGTAAATCCTTCCGAAATTTTTCGACGGTTATCTCCACAATTCGGCGAGACACTGATAAGCACCCAGGTCCACGATTGACACAAAAAAATTCGGATGGCCGAAAGACCTGGAGAGGCAATTCTGCAACCAACCTTTCAACAGGAAAAGTTCTTGTAAGGTTTCTTTAAGATTTCAGAGACTTGTAGATGATTTTTCTACACGAATTCCGTACAATTATTGCTGACTACTACTGCATACAAATAAAACTTGCCTATCGAGAAAAAAGGTGAGAGATGCCTATTCGAAGTATTCAGTCCTAATTTGTCGCCTTGTGATTACCACATATTCAGGTCACTGAAAGAACAATTGGAAGGTCACTTTAAGGAAGACGAAAATATAGAAACGCTCGCGCACAATTGATTACTGACATGATCAGTTTCATTATTTGCTGAAGGAATTGAAAGGAATAAAAACTTTCTATCCAGTCGAAAAAAAGCCCAAATAACGAAGGAAATTTTACTTACTGTACCAATAAATTTTTTAAAACAAAATTCCTGTTTATATTATATTTACTCTGGTATGATCTCCAGCAACTTTTAATCCGTTTTATGTTGGCTTAAAAATATCTATATATCGGCATCAAAACCACTAAAAATAAGCCCACACGGCTCGCTGTGTAAAAAAAGCTCAGGTATCCGCTTATCTTTGCAACCATTTTTCATATTTTATACTCCCGTTTTTGCGTTTAGATGGCAGACCTGTTGCATAAAACAGTGACGTAGAGAACTTTATAAATTAAAAATAAAGTTATAAAAAGGTTTTTTTATTGCAAATATACTGCTGACCAATCGTCTTTAGATTTTTTTTGTATGAAAATGTTTTTTTTATAATTGCTAAGCTCTGTTAAATTAAATTAAATTAAAGTATTTTAAGGTTGACCTAATTTTTTTAACCAATGTTGTAACGTTTCGGTTGGTTAAATGAAGTTTTGTTAATAATATTGTTAGCTTCTCCAGAGCGTTGTTTAAAACTGATTTTCGTGTGACGGCTATTTGTAGATGTTACTAGATTTTTAGATTCTAGATAAGAATCTGTTATAGACAAATCAATTGCTAACACCAATTCATAAATATACACAGCCGTTCAAGTCATAAAATCCAGGATTTTGAAATCATCCCGACGCGTTTCTCCTTTCAAGACCCATAATGCTGCGAATAGCATATTTTTGTAAATCAAAAACTCTTCTAATAATGCTAGCTTTTCGCCAATGAATTATAGCAACTTTAAATAGGACAAATAATACATAGTCTTTATTACGGCCTCGCTAAACGCTAATCTAACTCGTTCAGATAAAGTTCTTAAGCAATAGCAAGTTAATGTTAGTTTTTTAAGTGACATTCGACATAAAAATTCAACAATTTATTATCTTGTATAAAACTTAAATAATTTTCCAAGATTTACTGCCTGAATTTCCAAATTGGATCTAACTGACCTAAAGATCATTTTTTGACATCTTTACTTTTATTATTCAAAAAACTTTGCTGACAACTGATTATGAATGTTCATTACACAATTGGTATCATCTGCGTGATACAAGAAGAACCGAAAGACCCTTAAAAAGCCTTTGCAAGGCTTATCTTAAATAATCAACTACAAAGGCTCAAGGATCGACCATTGTGGTACTCCAGCATTGATATCAGAAGGATCAGAAAAATAAATATGGAGAGAATGATACGTCACTGGAATCTTGACGTTCCTGACCATACGCCAGGTGCAGATAAAAAGACTGTTCAACGAATAAGCTGGCGGGCGCGGCGCCGCCGGTCGAGGGAAAACGGGTGACTTTTTCTGCCTTTTTGGAGTCATGTCAAAAAGTGGCGCGTATGCCATGAATATGCATATGGATTACGACCGGAGCACCGAGTAAAAATAGGAAAAGAAGCTTTGGGAAAATGATTTTTGTTACCCTACATACATCATGTGAGAGGTTATGAAGAACGTACGCAACAAAAAGCGTATGTAAGTTCAAAGAACATTAAAGTCATTAATACAATTAAAATATCTAATAAAGTAATAACAAATGCTCAAAAATTTAACTAAATCTTTAATTAGATTGCAGAAGATGTTCTTGCAAGTGAAAAATTCGAATGCAGATTAATAGATCAGTCCTTGGTCAGCAAAACTGATGGATAGACCGCACGGTTTCTAGTAGCCTTTGCGAGTAAGGGAATGTTGACTACCGCTCTGTTTTGTTGGACCAACATTCTCCTCTTTGACTTGATCGGAGGGGTTCACAGAGTTCTTGATGGCTTCTGAGGTGTTGTAAAATATTAAACGCTGCTTAGTTAACATCAAATTCTACCGCTACTTCGACTTAAATCTAAGCAGAATGCCAGGTGGCTCTAAAAGGTCAAAGATTCTTAGTTAGTCCATAATAATCAAGGTCCCTTTACTTGACTGTAGAAGAGTAAAGCTCCATAAAGTTCAAACAATAAACAACTATCCCACACCACCAATTAGGCTAAATTATGCTAAAGGCAAACTGGTTGCTGACAAACCTTAAACATTGGCCATAAGTAATACAGTTTTCTCATTAAAAAAAGTAATCAAACCGGTCCAAAAATTTCACGTTGGAGCTGCACCAAAAAATCCAACGCTAACAATATGCAAAGATTCTAAAACAAATTGCTAAGAAACAGGGTAAATGTTCCGTTGTACTTAAGGAAACGCGATCTTCACCACGATTTCGAGAAATAGAAACTGTTGATGAGAAAGTCAAAAGATTTGCAAAAAGTCACAAAGAATATGCATATCAAAATGAAACAATACATCTCCTAGATAATAATAATCAACTTACAATAAGACTCAAATGAGTGTGGCCATTTGAACTAGTGGGCTAGGCACGTGAGCCAAAATTCATTAATACAAATCAAATTAAAAACAATAATTGTTGCAGTAGTGTTGCCCATTCCTTAGTTGATATGACCATCTCTAATAATTTGGGATAGAAGAAAAATGCTACTTAGTAACAAACACTTGCTAAATTAATTTAAAAAAAAGATCCGGCCAATAATATGGAGTCTGCAAATTGTTTTTATTACATTTTAAGATCAATTTTAATTTGATATTTCTGACATAAACTACCATGCAACAAAGGGGGAAAGAAAACCAACCTACTTATACCTATAAATTCATAAATTTACCTTGTGCGCGAAACACGAGGGGGAAACAAATTGCTCCATATTACATGCATATTATATAGGAAAACATCAGCAGCGCTCCGTAACAAATAGATTCAATACTTTTCAATTTGTTGCTGACAGCTTTTCACGTACGAACAGGCAAGTGTAGTAGGCATGCATGTGTGTACAGAGAGATAGATACATTATATTTATTACAACTCAGGTGGAGTTATATTATGGTATTTTACACAGCGAATAAATAATAATAAGCATAGGCTAAACTTTGAGACATAAACCTATAGGGAATAGATCAAGAAAAATCGATCAAAAGAGACATCTTCAAAATGGGTTCTAGTTGGCCAAGTAAATTAACCGAATAGCTCATCAAACCAAATTATCAATTAATGTCATCGACGCTCACCGCCTCTGGATAGTCTCGCTAGTGAGCATTTTTCGAACAATTTGTTTTTTTTTTCACCTTTCATGTTTTAATTTTTTTCCTCGTTTTTTTTTTGGTTAAAATTCTTTACGGTTGGTTTAGTAAGTCAAATTGCTATGGATATCTTGAAAGAAATGAATTGTGAATCAGAGGACACAACGATCTGGAGCTAAATTTATATAATTCATTTTATCACGTTTTGTATGTTTTTCTGTGTAATTGTGAATCAAAGGACACAATGATCTGGAGCTAACTTTAAGTCCGCTGTGTATACGAGAGATTAAATCCGAAAAATAATAAATTTCTAATTAATTTTTTATTTTATCAGTCCATGTTAAATTTGAAAGTTTGAAGGCAATTATCTCAAAAACTAATGGATAGATTTTTGAAATTTTTACATGGTAGTAAAGATATTCAAGAGAGCTTCAAAATAAGGTATCACTAGACCCACTTTCTCTATTCAAAATATAGGGGTAAAGTATACCCCTCGAAGGGGGTTCGTGCTACAAAAATTTCAAGATAGCCAAAAAGTGTCCCCCTCAAAAACTAAATCGACATGTCCGAGGAATTTTTCGAAAAAATATTCTAAATATCCAAAAACGCCTCTGTTTCGTTTTCGTTGGGACACACTAAGTAATTCATTTTTATCACGATTTGTATGTTTTTCGGTGGTCAACGGAGAAACTCGCCCGTTCTAAACGAGGTGCAGTAGTTCTAGACTAATACTAGAAAATATCAGAAAATAGAAATATGTTTCATGTAGACAAATGCCACCCTTAGTTTTGCTTAGAGTTTTTTTTGTATGCACCTTGAATTTTCGCTCTTTGGGAGCTTCTAAAACTACCAAAGTCATTTCTCAAAGTCAATTTATACCAAGCAACGAGAAAGCGGATCAAGACATAATATAAAGGCACGGAGCCACTTCTCGAAGTAACCAAGACACAAGTGCATCAAGATCAATAAATTCCTTCTGAAACAGGTTGCACACAGATAAGAGATTTCATAGATCAACCAAACGGAACTAGACTAAAAAGGATGTTGGGACGGAGAAGAAAGAACGTTGAACTATCATTAGAAATTTTCGAGCAAGAACCATTTTTCTTGGAAGGGGATGAAGATCCTTTACTTCACACCATTGAGAATTTTTAAATTTAAAATTGCTTAATGGTTTATTTTAAAAACTATTCACGACCGATTTTAAGCTTTTGCTCATTTTCAAGGGTCTATCAACAAGTCACTTAACAGGTTTATAAATTGTCAAGTATGTAAAAAACTAATTGTAAAAATATATAAAGCTATAAATTTTCTAATACTAATTTTGGAAGACTCACTATCAGTATTTTGGCTATTAATTGGTTAAACTACTAATACACTACATACTAGATAAAAAATGTTTTTTAAACTGTTCAACTAATACCTTTGATCTTAAAAATCTAAAAAATTGTGTTGTTTCAAAACCTGTCATCTACAAAATGTAAAAATATATAAAGCTATAAATTTTCTAATACTAATTTTGGAAGACTTACTATCAGTATTTTGGCTATTAATTGGTTAAACTACTAATACACTACATACTAGATAAAAAATGTTTTTTTAAACTGTTCAACTAATACCTTTGATCTTAAAAATCTAAAAAATTGTGTTGTTTTAAAACCTGTCAGTGACAAAAACAAAAACAGCTGTTTAATAATGTCCGTAGTTTAAACGCACTTAATATGTCCGTAGTTTAAACGCACTTAATACAATACAATAAGGGAGAGTTCTTTATCTCATCGATGAGCTAATAGATGCAATCAAACAGTTTCTTGAAAAGTTCTGATGCGATTCACATGCTATCAAACAAGTTCTTCTACATTTCCGATGTAATGGATTGTTGGCAACCGTAGCCATCGGCCCGTGGAGTTTTTAAAATTTCATAAAACTTTTTGAAAAATTGCCAATAAATTTATTAATTAAGGATGATGATGATAATTCATCCAGCTCATCAGATTGGGACGAGGAATTTCTTTTAAGTGCACGAAAACCTCTTGGATTATGTCGAGATAATGGAGGTCATAAAAAATTAGGTTAAACGCATCAGGATCTTCTAATTTTTGTTGACCTCATCGCTGATGGCTGTCATAATCATATATTCCATCGACTGATGGAAACGAGGGCAACAGTCAGATGGATTTCAGATTAGTTTAAGAACTCTTCCCAATTATTAGAAATTCTAACTTGAAGTAACTAGCTGATGGAGCACGTGACACGTAGGTATAGGAGTCAAGAACTACTCTACTATCATACTTACATATGTACATACATGTTCAGGGCCAACATAATGAACTTTGCCTGATTTTCAACAGTTATTTATTACACTATTTAAAATGTATTGGGTACATTAAACCTCTTAAATTACCGTGAAGTTGCTATGTGCAGCCTAAGAAGGCTGTATCGCGTTTTTAACGAAAAAAAAAAAAGAAAAATACAAGCGGACATTTTACGCTACCCCGGTAGCGGGTGCCGTTTATTAGCCCTCATTAAAAAGAGTGTCGAAATTATTGCTTTTAATACGTGTTTACACGATTCCAGTGCCGTCCCATCAGACTTCAGTCAAGATATGAACTAAAACAAGCATGTAACACCATGCAAGACTTCTTTTTGGAAACTTCTTTAAAATAAAAAGCTTATTGTGCTACTAAATAGGGTTTACATCCAAGCAAGGCAAGAGATAATCGATTTTGATTTTATACATGCAAATATATAGGCAGTAGATAGATCGCAGGGTAATGATATAGTAGTAGTAGTAGTGGTGTCGAGACCATTTTTCGTCTAGCGACTATGCACACGGCGCGCCTTTTTGGCAAACCCCGATTTGTCTGTACATCATATAAGTTTTCTTTCTCTAAGAGGACATAATTTTGTCTGGCACTTCTTTGTCGAGGGCAGGAATCTCTTTACTGTGTAGCAAGTATACACAGTGGACCCACGCTTTTATACCCCTACCGAAAGGTGGTCCTGCTATATGTTAGACTTGCATCTATCTAACATCGCTATCGTCCCAGAAGAACTTGGTTATAGACGATAGACCTGTTTCCTTTTCAGCAACACCAAATACTCGTGGGTTGACTCTAGGAGATTTATGCTGGCGCCGCGCCATCCTGGTACCGACTATATAGCACTTATAGCAGGCTCCTGGATTATTATTCCTGGTTCCTCGGCTAGCTGTTTATCGGCTCCTGGACTACACCTGCGTATATTCCCGCTGTTCAAGGTCAACTTAAATTTTGCGAGCATCGCATCGCATGCTAATTCGATGACGACTGATGAACGCTGAAAAGAAAGTGGGCGACAGAGCGACGGACTTTTTTGTTTTTGTTTTTGCATCGTTGTTCGAGACGCGAACCTGGTACCTTCTACATGTGAAGCCGACCATACCACGGCACGGTGAAAAAAGATCAATGGTTAAAACGGTAGCAACTCTAAAGAAAAATAAAAAAACGACGTCTGATAATAATAAACGCGGAAAGAGCTAAACAGATTTGTAAATAAAATTTTGTAAAAAATAACTAAGAGATGTTCCAAATCTACAAAATGCAAAAGTGTACTTAGTGGGAGCAAATATAAACAAGAAAATTTCTGGGTCCGATTAGATACGTTTCTTTTCTGGTTAGATGCAGTTAGTTTTGCATTATTCAAATTAGATTCAGTTAGTTCCGTTTGATTTTTATTGTTTAATTTAATTTCTCAGATTAGTTTAGCAAAAGGCAGAGACATGGGAGCCCTCTGTTCTGAAGCTTTAGTGGATAACAATTTTAGGACAATAATACACCTACCTATTAAAAATGGCACAACTAAAAAATATACAACCATGCACCCCTCACAAATAAAAGGACTTTTTCAAGCCGTGTGTGTTGGCTGCCTACTATATTACCAAACGTAACCATTGATCGATTTTAATAGACTAGTTCATGTTGGTGTGGTTATTTTAAATATTAAAAAAAAACAATTGTGTTAAAATTAATTCTAATATTTTTATTATTTAATCGGTTTAGAACGTTTTTCTACGTTGTCCGACGCCTATTCTCCATCTCCTTCGATCCTGACAATCATCTTCTGTCAGATTTTTTTGACTCATTGATCTTTGGATTGACTGTTGCCATTCTAGTTTAGGACGCCCTCTTTTTCTGCGCCCTATTGGTTGCCATTCGAGGACCTGCTTTGGTAATCTTTCGTCGTTCATCCGTTGTACATGGCCGTACCATATCAGTTGTCTTTATGATTTCATTTCTTATGTGATATGTTCTAAATATTCTCATTGATCTTCTTATTGCATCCATTTCGACACTTTCCATTTTTGTTTTGTATTTTTTGTTACGCGACAAGTCTCTATTCCATACAATAGCGTGCTTTTCACCATTGTTTCATATATGTTAATTTTTACTTCCTTTTTTATCTCTCTGCTCCATAAAATACTGTTAAGACATCCAATAACCTTTTTTGCTTTTACTATTCTTTTTTCCAGTTTTTTACAGTCTGTTCCTGTCTTATCAAATGTGACACCCAAGTATACATACTCATTGCATGGAGATATTACTTGTCCATTGTCTAGTTCTAACTCACTGGATTCGTTTCTAATACATAAGTACTCTGTCTTGTCCACGTTCACTGTTAATCCCCACTTTTGGTATTCTTCCATTAACTTTCTCATCATATACTCCATGTCTTCTTTTTCATTAGCTACAATTACTTGGTCGTCAGCAAACTGTAGTGTGTATATGGTAAATCGGTCGTAAAGTTGTATTACCATGCCGTGCACTTTACGTTTCCAGTTTTTTAAAGCCACTGCGATATATATTTTAAAAAGAGTTGGAGAGATACAACATCCCTGTTTTAAGCCTTTTGTTACCAGGAATTCTTTTGAAAGTCGATTTCCGATTTTCATTTTAGATTTTGACCATTTGTATAGTTCTTTTATCGCTTTTATGTATGTATGATTGATATTAGTCTGGTCTAAGACTGTCCATAGTTTTTCTACTGGAACGGTATCATACGGTTTTTGTAGGTCCACAAAGGTAACATGAGTCTCTATATTTCTGGCGTTTCTTTTCTCAATTACTTGTTTAAGACAAAAAACATTATCACTACAAGATCTGCCTGCACGAAACCCACTTTGCTCTTCTTCTTCTTGTTCATGAAAATCATTCTCTATTAGATCTCTAAGAATCCAGTACAATTTACTTAGAGTACTGGTTTCTGAAATTCCTCTGTAATTGTTGCAATTCAGATTATTTCCTTTTTTATGGATTGAGGATATGAATGCAATTTTCCAATCATCAGGTACTGGATGTCCGTTTATGCATTGATTGATAATATATGTGAGATTTACGATTAGTTTCTCTGATCCATATTTGAGCATTTCAGCATATATTCCTCCAGGTCCGTTAGCTTTTCCGGATTTAAGCTTTTTAATACTATTCTTTATCATTTCTTATTCGATCATTACTTCCTCTCCGTGTACTTCTATGTCTCTCCGCGGAGAGGCTGCCAGATATTCGGGTCTCGTTTTTTGCAGTAGTCCCTTGAAGTGTTCTGTCCATTGTTCTGGTTTGATAATCTGGATGTTTCTTCTAATGTTTCCTTATTTATTTTAAACACTACATTCGGTTAGTAAGTATCTCTAACCATTTTTAAGTGTAAACTAAACAATCTAGTCTACAGGCTACTACTTATACTACTTGGTGTGCACTCAGGTGTGACGCCCCGCCCACTTTTTTTAAATCTTAAGACGCTTGTTATTCTTATGTTTGGTATGTTTGTACTTGGTTGACTGAAATTTTTTTTATTCTGTAGTATAAATGCAGCTTTAATAAACTTTCGTTTTCGTCGTAACAATGCGACTCCTTGTGCAAAACTTCAGCTTCTGACCATTGAATCATGTGATCATTTGACCATGCATGATCCGCTAAACCGGATTTTTTAACATTTTCTAAATTTTTTAGATGTTCATTTACTCCAACCTGAAGAGGGCGTTTCGTTTCACCAACATATGCTTTACCACATTCACACGGGATTTGGTAAATACATTCTTTATTCTTTGAGGGATTTTCTGGTTTTGTTTTAGTTACAAAACTCCTTATCGTATTTCCCAATGAAAATACTGTTTTTATATTATAGTGTTTGCTATTCGTCATATGTTTTCTAAAATCCTTTAAACATATGGAAAGTTAATAACACCCAACGGATTATTATTCTGAGAATTTGCTACATTTGGTTTGTTTTTAATTTTAGAGATCGTTGAGCTTATTCATTTCTCGGAATACACATTCTGTTGTAAGTCTTTTTATGTTTCCATCATTTTGCGCGTAAAACTTATCTTTCAATTGAAAATAAAAGTTAAATCAAATCAAATCAAATCAAAATTAGCTTTATTAGTCTGAATACAATAGTATACATTGACAAAGCCTTGCTTATCTAAAGTACAAATATCCAACTAAAAGCTTTAAAACTATGGAGATACATTAATCCCTATCAAAATAACAATAATAGAAAAACTAAATAAAGTTTAAAAATAAATTTAACTAACATTTGATGTACCTACTTTTAATTGCTAACGCCATAATTTTATTTAAGTTCAAATACAAAAATTGGCTTTATTAGTCAGTTTACCAAAGTAGACATTGACAAAAGCCCCATTTATCCAATTATAGTCTATTGAACACTAAATAATTATTATTGATTTTAAATAAAAAAAAGTCAAACAGTCAAACTTAAAACTATATAAAAATCGGTTAAAATAAGAAAAATCTAAAATTTGATTAAAACATAACGACGCCAAAATTTAAATTCAATGAAAATTATTGATTTAAAATTATTTAAATAAAAAAAGTAAGTCAAACTTAAAACTATAGATAAAAATTGGTAAACACAATAAAAAGCTAAAACTTGATTAAAACAAAACGACGTCAAAATTTACATTCAATAAAATCAAAACCCCACGATATGTGACAGATTTTGTCAGATAAACCTAAATATAAAAATAAATAGTTTCAGTCAGCAAAGTATTCTTCCAAAGTATAGTAAGCTTTGCTCGCTAAAAAATCTTTTGTTTTTCTTCTAAATTTCCCTAGATTTGTTATTTCTCAAAACTCAACTGGCAAATGATTAAAAAGCTTTTTTTCATTGTAAATAAATGAGTTTTTAACCAAAGTTGAGCGAGGTATAGGAAGATTAAGAGTAAAAGTATTACGAGTGTTATACTGTCTAGGTAATGATAATTCATGACGATACTTTTTAAACATTAAACATACAGTTTCTAAAATAAAAATACAACACAAAGTTAAAATTCTATGCCTCAAAAAAAGAGGCCTGCAAGAAACGCGCTTTTTGACTCCACACAAATTCCTTATTGCCCTTTTTTGGAGGACAAAAACTGAATTTATTAAAAACTGCGAACAGGATCCCCAAAAGCAAATGCCATATCGAAAATGCGATTCTACCAACGAGTGATAAACATTTTTGGCAACATCCAAGCCAAGGTTATCACCAATCACTCTCACAGCATAGCAGTTTGAAACAATTTTACTTGGAAGGTTTGCAATATGCTTATCGAACTTTAGACATCGATCGATTGTTAGACCTAAAAATCTGTTTATTTCTGGATTTGATAAAACTTCATTTTCTAGTGTGATATCACCTATATCACATTTAAAATTTAAAATGTGTGTTTTTGATATATTAAAGGACAGAAAGTTTGCGTCACACCATTGTTTTATTTTACAAATATCGTTCTGAACATCAATATTTAGTCTGTCTATATCAGTATTGTGCCAAAGAACTGTGTTATCGTCACAAAAAGCTGTTATTTTGCCCGTAATGTCAATGTTTGGTAGGTCATTAACAAAAACCAAAAATAATAATGGGCCCAAAATTGAACCCTGAGGAACACCTGTATCAACTTTTTTCTTCGTTAAAAAAAACTGATTGAAGTCTCCCAGACAAATATGAGCGAAACCAATCTAAAGCTATGCCTCTGACTCCATATTTTTGCAGTTTTTGCAGCAATATTCTGTGATTCACACAATCAAAGGCTTTCGATAGATCACAAAATATAGCAGCAGCCTTCTCACCAGAGTTAAGCTTAACATAAAGGTCTTCCAAAAAGCCAAAAATAGCGTCGTCGGTACTTTTTGCAGCCTGAAAGCCGAATTGGTGACTATTTAACAGATTATTTTTAGTTAAAAAAGCTGTTAAGCGAATTTGTACCAGTTTCTCGACTATTTTAGCTAATGTAGGCAATAAGGCAATCGGTCGAAAATTTGATGGGTTGTGTTGGTCTCCCCCCTTAAACAATGGAACCACAACTGCTTTTTTGAGTGTTTCTGAAAATTTACCGGTAGAAAAAGATAAATTAATTGCTTTAGCCTAATTTTCAAGTGCAACGTCCGGCAATGCTTCAAAAATTTTTATTGACATTTTATCCCACCCTGACGCTTTTTTGTTTTTTAATTTTTTAAATATGGTTTTAATTTCCTCAATATAAGTTGGGGCCAAGAAAAAACTATCCTGCACATGGACATTTGTTAGATAGCTCAAAGGGTCGATACTTGGTGCTATTTTACTTGAGAGACTTTGCGCTATATTACAGTAAAATGAATTTAAATCATCAGCTTTAAGACTGCTAGTAAACGATACTGAGTTTTTACCTTTGAGCTTGTTAACTATCTTCCACGATTCTTTGTTTTTATTTGAAGCATTGTCGATTTTCTTTTGATAATAAAGTATTTTTGCATCCCTAGTTGTCCTTCTATAAATAACTCGGTAGTTTTTATAATATCTAAGAAAACCTTCATTCTCCCCAGCAAATTTTTTTATATAGTGTAATGATCGCATATTTTCACTAGATGTTTTTAGACCATTTGTGACCCATGGCTTTTTGTTTTTTTGCTTAATATTTTTAATTGGAAAGCAAAGTTCAAACTTTTTTTGAATTAAAAGATGGAAGTGGCAAAGTGCGTCCTGGCTTTCCAATACCTGCTGCCAGCCCGTCTGGTTACATAAAAGATTAAATTTACGAAAGCTCTTTTTTGTAAGCATTCTACCTCGTCGAGTTTTCTTTTTAATCGTCGAATTTATTGGAAAGGAGCAAAATACAGCCTCGTGATCTGACATACCAGCGCTCATCACTGTACACTCAACTTGACTATCATTAAACGAGGAAAAAGTATAATCAATGCATGTCGATGATTGATGAGTAATCCTTGTGGGTTTTTTAACATGCATATGCAAGCCATTTGAGTCAAATAGATTTGTAAGAAACTGAACATGCGGAGAGCCTTCCTCTAAAAAATTTATATTAAAATCGCCAGTGACAATAATGGAAGCATTAGAAGATAAGCCTGATAAAACCGTTTCCAGTCTCTGCAAAAAACAACGTACATTCGCTCTCGGGGACCTGTAGAAACCTAGTATATACAAATTTAAAACAGGACAATGTATAATTGAAAACTCAAAAATTCTCTCTTCCAAGAGATTATTAAATCTTGTTATTTCAATAAAATTAAAAGCATCCAAAAACTGTTTTTGTATTAAAATAAGTGTTCCTCTATGAGCATCACTTTCTCGAGAGAATCGTGATACAATTGTATAGCCCTCAATATAAATCGGTTCATAAAACTCCAACCAATGTTCCACTAGTATCACCACTTTAGGAAAAGCTAAGCTATCTAAAAATAAAACTAATTCATCAGTTTTAGATCTTATAGAACGAATGTTAAAAAACACTAGGTTAAGTCTGTTTCTGTTGCCTCTTTGACTAAAAAATTATTTTTTTGTTGCCTTTCTTCTAGAACATTTACTGTTTGCCCATTTGACAAGGTTTTTTCCACAAATTCATGATCTTGAAAAATGCGATCTTCTATTGAAATGGTTTCTACTGGCTCACAAGTTAAGTTCAAGGTGTCTTCTGTAAATTCCTGATTTTGAAAAATGCAATTTTCTACTAAAAGGTTTTCTACTATTTCGCAAGATGAAATTGAATTTGTGGTTTTCCCAATGTACAAATTTTCGATTAATGAAATTTTATTTGGTTCAGAGACCATGAGGGACCCATAATTGCTTGTATCGTCAACTGTTTCTATATGTATTAAGTTTTTATAAAAAGAGGTAGATGAATTTAAAATTTGTTCTATTCGTTTAGAGATACTTAAATTACTTATCTTTTGTCTATTTTTATTAATATCTATGAATAAAATCTTATTTTTAGAGAATCTGTTAAACTTATCTACCAATTTTCCAAGCATTATATTACAATATTTCAACCTACTTCTAATTAAACTGTTATAAGATCTTTGACAAGGAGTCGATAAAAATATTAAATTAATATGCAAACAATGTTTTAAATTTTGAAAAGCGCTCGAGAAGTTAAAATGTTTACCTTGCAAAGAATTATTTAAGCCAGCCATAACAATTATATAGTCATTTGCCGTCAACCTTTTTGCCAATAGATGAATATCTTCCACCACCGACTCAAACATCGCATAAGGTTTAATTATAGACTCTATCTGAAAATCTGTAGAGCCAAAATTTTTTTGAAGACTGTCAGCCAAACCCCGCCCAATTTGGTCGCAAATAAATAATATTTTGTTTTTATATTTCTTAACATTGGTTATCTTATTTATTTCTTTGTTATTTTTTATTTGTTCATAAGAACACACATTAGAGGGTAGATGATTAACTGGGTTCTTATTGATATTTTCTTTTGAAATTTGATAACTTATGTCAGGTTTTGGAACTTCTTCAGAACTTAAATCTGTCTCAATAGAAATGTCGGAAAATTCATCAAAAAGAGTCTTTTCTGTCGCATTAGCATTATTCACTTGAATGGTTAATTTTCCCAAATCATCATTTAGTTCTTGAATAAGTTGCTCTTGGTCTTCTATTCTTTGTTTTTGATTTGAAATTTGCACTCTTGCGGTTTTAAGTTCTTTTCCCAGTGTATTAGATTCCAATTCTAATGTATTTGTCCATAAGTTTGTCTTTCTATGTGTCTCCTCTAATGCCTGGTGCTCTAATCTAAGTTTTTCTATTTTTTGGAAAGCTTCATCAATTTGGTCTTCTTTAATATTAATTTCTCTTTGTAAATTATTTATTTCTTTCTTTTGATTTTCAATAATTTTTGCATGTGAAGATAGTTTTTCCTGTGATTCTACTTCTGCATGATATACAATATCCTCAAAAGTTTGAGAGCTTCTTTTTAAACGTTTTATGTAATTATCTTTTTCTTTAATGGTATTTTCTAAGATATTTTTTTCTGCTTGTAAGTTATTATTTGAGTTTTCTAGTTCCTCATAGTATTCTTCTTTAACTGCCAGATCCTTTTTGAAATTTTCAAATGCTTTATACAAAACCTGAAACTCGCTTTTCCCATATTTACTTTTGCATTCGTGACAGTAAAATAATAAGTTTCTTTGACTTAAAGCCAAACAGTCATTTTCAGTTGGCGTTAATTTTTCGCAATTTTTGCAAAAAATCTTTGTACAAAAATCACATTTTGCCCCAAAAGTTTCGTCTTTATCTGGTCTGCGTTTAAAGATACAATTTATTTTGCAATTACTGCAATCGTAGGCCATAACATTTACATTTACATTTACACAAAACAAGACTCACTATTCTTGGGTTCTAAATATATGTTATCATCGGTAGTTTATTGTTTATTATTGTTTATCAACAAAATTTTTGCGCGGTAAAAAAGTAAGGTTAATCATTTTTATAATTTATTTACCTGATAACTACACTTGCTTAAGTTTAGATAACGGGTACACCTATTTGATCTATAACACTTTTAAGTCACTGCAAGTTTATAATATTTATTTTACGTTAAAACTCCCTAAATTTACTTTAAATCGTCAGTGAGAAAATTATCGATGTTATACCTTACAATGACGTTGACCTTTAAGGAGATAGAGCTCCAACAGATCCATCCCCCCTTCATCAATAGCGTTGTATTTTTGTGAAGTGTGGCAACATTTTTTAATTTGCTTTTATTGATACTGAGTGACTCAATTATTGGCACGTTGGTGTAAAGCCTGGTTATTGATCGCAGTGATATATCCTTCTTATGGATCTATATAGTCCATAGAAATGTGGTGCCTTACTGTGATGTGGAGTCAGGCATGATCTAACGGCGTCCGGGATATTTTTCGCATACTTCTTCAATGTCCTGAAGATGCGTCCTTCGATGATTGTAGTTGGATCTTTTGGTAGTGCTTTGTAGTCTCTTTTCTTCAGAACTTCTGATTTATACTTGAAAACGGTTAAAGATACTGCCGAAACCGAAGCGTAGTGTTTAAAATAAATAGAGACAATAGAAGTCCGAAATTTTGTTTCTACTCAATCATTGTCTACGAGTTACAAACAAAGATTCTTCTAATACTTTAAATTGCAAGCTTGTAGTGGTAAGAAAGTAAATAATGTTTTCTTTTTTATTATGACTATTTGACAAATTTGATTTTCAGAATGTAGCGGCCAGAATTTAATTTACTGTTTATTTAAAAATATACATATAGACACTATACCCACGGTGACTGCCCATTCATGATACAAACATGAGGGCCTTGAGGTCTTTAAGGAAAAAAGACCTGATTGGTTGCTTTCAAAGACATATGCATATTATTTCCATATAGTACGTATTATTGCAATACCTACGGTACCTTACGATGCAGAATGCAAACATATTTGAAATAGCAATATCAGTGGGTATAAGTCTATCCTCTTTGCGGTCTTTAGGATTTAATGTCCTGATTGGTTATACTTTTAAGCATGAATAATATTTTATTCTTGTATTCGTTACGTCAAATCATCGGCGTACAGTTGACAAAAACTATCTATGTATGTATGTATGTATTTGAAAGTGGTGGCAGGCCCTACTGGACCTCCATGCACTGCGACCACAAATGGATCTATTGTGCCCACGTACCTACATACTGAGCTTGACTAAAGTGGCATAAATTTTTTCCACCCAGTACATGAATAAACTCTGCAGATTACAACAATAAATGATTTAGGCTTAACACTTTGGCTCAAAGATATACCACTAAGGCCTCTGCATTATTAGCCATCTATGTAAATTTGGTATCTGTGCATTTTTCGTACCTTTATTTCTGAATGTTTGCATCAAACGCCAACCATTGTGTAAATAGGAGTATTGGAATATTACGTATATGGTGAAACCTTCCTTTTTTAGTAAAGTATAGTGGTACACCCCTGAATGCAGTATTGCCTAGAATTTTTAAATTGCAATTTTAGTTGGAGAATAAATAGCTACCCACTCCATGTCCGGATTTTAATGAGTTTTTTTTTGTTTTTTAATTACTGTACACAATATTGAACAATAGGGTACACGCAAAAACAATTAAGCAACGTTTTTTGGTTTATATTATTATTTATAATAGTTTTCTGATCACAGATTACTATACTAACGTGATTGTTATACTTAACATTATAACCTGAAAGTTTTTCATCAAATGAAAGTAGTTTGTGTCTTCACTCAGAAGTACTGTTAGGTTTCCTCAATCTCTTTGGCTGCAGTGGTTACTTATGCTATTCAAAAAATAAAATAAAAAAAGGCTAAAAAGCGATTTTTCTCATTTTACATAGCATCAAACCGCTTAGTCCGTGCTGGTTTATTCGCCGCCAACAAACTGCAGATCCAATTAAGACCATGTCATGCTCTACCAGGCCTAGACTGACTCTTTTGGGTGCCCTCGGCTAGAGAATGAGTGTGGCATTTTCGCATCTCTATAGCCCCACCATACTGCAAGTCGGTGCTTTTGTTGATAATCTGTATAGTTTTTAAAATATGAATTTTTATAGTTTGGCCAGTGTGATCTTATGTGATTCTCAACCCAAAAATTCGCTAAAAGACGTATTTCCAAATCTTAGCTCAAAGTGTGGTCTTTTCGCATCTCTATGGCCCTAACATACTGCAACTCGGCGCATTTGTTGATAGACTAGATAGTTTTTGAAGTATGAATTTTCAAAATTTGGCCATTTTGGTCTTATGGGATTAGTTACTATGACCTTTTATCGAATCTTAACTTAGGGTGTGGTATTTTCGCATCTCTATGGCCCCACCATACTGCAAGTCAGTGCTTTTGTTGATAAACTAGATAGTTTTTAAAATATGAATATTCAAACTTTGGCCATTTTGTTTTATGGCATTTCCTACCCAAATATCCCTAAATGACGTTTTCCCAAATATTAACTCAGCGTGTGGTTTTTTCGCATCCCTATTGCCCTACCATACTGCAACTCGGTGCTTTTCTTGATAAACTATATAGTTTTTGAAATAAGAGTTTTCAAAGTTTGGCCATTTTGTTCTTATGGGATTTCATATCCTAAAATTCGCTAAATGACTTTTTTCCGAATCTTAATTCAGAGTGTGGTATTTTCGCATCTCTATGACCCCACCATACTGCAACTCGGTGCTTTTATTGATTTAAACTAGATAGTTTTTGAAATATGAATTTTGTTTCCTACCCTAAAGTTCGCTAAATGACGTTTTTCCGAATCTTAACTCAGGATGTGGCCTTTTTGCATCTCTGTGGCCGTACCATACTGCAACTCGGTGCTTTTGCTGATAAACTTTCTAGTTTTTAAAATATTAATTTTCAAAATTTGGCCATTTTGGTCTTATGGGATTCTGTGCCCTAAAATTCGCTAAATGACGTGTTTCCTAATTTTAACTCGGGGTATGGCTTTTTCGCATCTATATGACTCTATCATACTGCAACTCGGTGCTTTTGTTGATAAACTATATAGTTTTTGAAATAT
Source organism: Aspidapion aeneum (assembly GCA_963576565.1). Classification (NCBI taxonomy): domain Eukaryota; kingdom Metazoa; phylum Arthropoda; class Insecta; order Coleoptera; family Brentidae; genus Aspidapion; species Aspidapion aeneum. The sequence goes on along the minus strand of OY755042.1, from coordinate 89,245,337 downwards.
GAGTTTTCAAAGTTGTTTGGCCAATTTGGTTTTATGGAATTTCCTACCCTGAAATTCGCTAATTTTCCAAATCTTATCTCAGCTCTCTAGCATTTCTGGAAGTGGGCAATGTTACTTTTACATAACTTTACATGTATAGGGGAGGGGAGTAATTTAGAGTTTGAATTTTTTGATTTGCCAAATTTTAGCTTTGTAGCATGTCTGGAGGGGTTGTTAACTCTATGAAGATCTTCGACTGTGCAAAGTTTGAGATTCGTAGCTCATTCCGAAGTAGAGTTTTAGATAGGTCAAATATGGGTACGGCAGCGCGAACTTGGCAAGGCACTGCCGTGCCCTCAGATTCGGTAATTTATCAGAATTTCTTGACGATGAGGATGAAACGTTAGTTGTAACTATATAGTAGTTTAAATATTGTTTAAACTATTGAAGCATTTGAAAAATTGATGGTGATGATTTATTTGTGAGTGGGCTATGCTCTCCATTGCCCTTCTATTGTGGCTCCTTGAAAAAGCGATACTTATTTAAAGAATTTTTAAAACACTTTATAATTTGGACGAATACTGTGATTGAATCAAATTAAACAATTTTCTTAATTTAGTTTTTAAATATAAATTGTGTCCCAAAAATCTTAAATCATAGAATTTTTAAAAATGATTTCTTTTAATGTCATGTTTGGCAGTAATCCGTTTTTGATACACTTGTTCATCGCGTTTTCTTAATCTTATCTGGATTTTTTGGTTTTCTGGTAAGTATAAAAAATCGCCGGCCTAAAAACTGATTGAACATCCGTTTCGACCCTATTAACAAGGGCCTTTTTCCGATTTTCGATTGTTTGCCTTGATTGATAGATCCGATTCCCCAAAGAAACGTTTTTGTTATTCTTGACAAGCGCTGAAAACCAGTTTCTTTGCTTTTCTGGAAGGGTCAATGGTCAAACCGGATTAATGTTAAGGCTTCTCCAAAAAAAGTGGGCGTCGTCCTTTAGATATCAGACAGAAATTGAGGCTGATCGTTCCGTTAATCCAAAGACACCTTCCGCTGTAACTTGGCAACTGGTAACAATAAAAGTTTACCTAACAAGTTCGAAAAGTGTCCCTTTCACATACGGAATTTCAGATAGCCGAACGACGCGATAGCGAATTTTGTTCAGCAATCAAAGTGCGGAAAAAATACTTTACGCAAGTGTTAGGTACAATATATCCAGGTCCCTAGAATTTTTGCTCAAAATAACTGAATTAAGTTGGTCTTTATTTCTTGTAGTATTTGATTTATAATTTTTTTAAAATTTTGTCACCAAAAGAAAATTAAAAAAAAAACACTTTTCATGTACCGAAAAAGTTCGTTTAGTCAGTTAAATGATTTAGGGTCCATCTCACCGACTTTTTTTTCGTTACTTAGCTTAAAGCGTTTCTTAATATAATCATAATATGACGTAATAAGGAACACTTAAGGGTAAGTAACGAAAAAAAAAGTCGGTGCGATGGGCTATTGATAACTTTCATCGATGTCAAAATAATATCCAGGTAGTGTTGCATAGACAGGTCACTTTATAATATCACGATAGAATTTAATACCCCAGTACATCTAACAAAATTAGTGAAGGCAACTCTCTCAAAAGTTAAATGAAAAGTGAAGGTTCTAAACTACATGTCAAGAGTCTTTCAACTACACACAGGAATATTATACGACAAGGAGATAGTTTATCATTCCTGCTTTTTAACATTGCGCTAGAAGAAGCTATAAGAGAATTGGGTATACCGAATAGGGGAACTATTATTAAAAAGATGGTACAAGTTCTAGCTCATACGGATAACATTAATTTGAAAGAAAAAAAATAAATCTGACAAATACCCACTTTGGAAGCATTAGAAGCATCAACAAAGAAAGTGGGATTACAAATCATACTATCCAAAATAAAGAACATAACACTTAAAATAATACCCAAATAGACCTGAGGATCTGGCCATAGATATAGAAAATAAGCAAACAAGTGCAGAAATTTACCTGAAAGAAAAAAAAGAGATCTAACTAATACGCCATTTGGAAGCATTGGAAGCATCAACAAAGAGAGTGGGTAAAAAAGTTAACCAATCCAAAATAAAGAAGATAACACTTAAAATAATACACAATTAGCATTACCTGATGATCTGGTCATAGATAAAGAAAATAACCAAATAAGTGCACACATTATTTAAAATCTAAAAACACGTCAAACAATAATAAAATATAAAAGGAATCGAACCGAACCAACCACGGACGCCGGTGCTTCGGAAGAACGTAAATCAAAAAGAACGAGAATTAGGTGAAACCAACGAGCTCTTGTGCTTGGCTGCTTTAAAGAAAATATAATAATTCATCACAATTATAGATAGAAATTTGCATGAAAATAGACTGTGACGTAAGCGATATGGCTTTCACCTCTACCGCGGCTTGGCCATCTACAACATGGATTGTAGACCCAATTTTCCAAAAAAACGCCAACTGGAACACAAAAGAGAACTAGATAAAACACAAGATGATAGAGGAAAACTAAAAATAATGGAAAACATTTTTACATTTCTGTTTTAAACTGAAGGACACAATATTACTTCCCATCCCTGTTTTAAGCTAAACGACAGGGCCAAACACGTGTTATCAAATAAAAATATGTAAAAACCGAACATAGGAAAATTCTGCTCAAAAACACAAAATAAATTATTCAGACAGGAGGCACAATGTTTAGCCCTACTAAATTTAGCTAGCCGCTTTCCGGGGTAATATTTGCAACCCCATGCATACGATTATTATTATGGTAGTTGTTTAGGCACAGTCCTGTGCACATATTAGTCTATTTGGGTCACGTGCCTCGGTTGCAAAGTAAATCAGGTCCTTCACTAGTGTAAAAATGAGACAGTGGCCCTCCGTCGCACATACGGGTATTTTGCATTGAAACCTGCTTAAAAGTCGTTTTTTTCATATTAAGTTTTTTCAAAATTCAAATTAATACAAAAAAAGAGAAATGATAAGGCTACTTATTGATAACTTTTTTGTATTGCTTTGGTTTGTTGTTTTCGCTGGAGAGCGCATAGAACTGTAATGTAATTTCAGTCATGTGGTGATACCCTACGTGAAAAATATACATCAAGTGACTTTTTGGAAAAAAATTGTAGATAAGATTTAAATATTTTAGAAATTCCGAAACATGGAATATGAAGCCCAAGGTAAGGACTACCTATTACCAGATTCGCTAATCAAAAAAAAAATTGTGGAATTACTGATGGCTCTTGAAAATGTTGGGCAAACATTTTTTTTTACAAAAAAAATTAGAAAAACCGAAAAGATTTTCTTATAGAATTCTTTACATTTCTCTATTTTGAATCAGGTTAAAATTAGGGCCAAATGTTCTTCTTTGAGAGATCATAATAAAATTTTGCCACTTTTGTGCCCTTTGGCTGGTCAGAAAGTAGGACGTTATATAGCGAGGCCAGCATAGGGCCCTTTCGACACTTATATTTTTTTGTTGCTGTTGGAATCTAGTTTTAGGCTTTACTTGTTTGCCACTTGTAAATACAGCATATACCCAGGGGAGTGGGGGAAGAAGGAATACCCAGCAAAAGTGGTCAAAGTAAAAACCTCATTACGAAAACTTATTGAAGATTAACTTTTCTATAAGCAAATGTCACTTTTATCAAAATCGGTTAATTTGCTGCGGAGATATAAGCGTTTATTTCTGCGAAAAGAAAACGCTTATATCTCGACAGCTAGTGATCCAAATTTTCTGAAAGTGATATTTTTTAATAGAAAAAGTAATCTTTTAAGTGCTCAATTTATTTTGATTACTTTGGTCTCGCTTCTTTTTCTAGGTGTCTACAGCTTACTTTAGCGAATTGTAAGCTTTTTTGCTTTTCAAATGTTTAGCGAATTGTAACCTTTTTTGCTTTTCAAATGTTTAGGAACAAAAAAGTATAAAATTAGACCGAAAAAAAAGTTATAGAAATTTTATTCCATCAAAAGTGAAGTGTGAAGCGACCTCTAACGGACACAGTAAAAAACTATCCATATGCGGCTCTGGCATCCTCAGAAATTACTGGGTAACAATTTTGGAAGTAATATGTTAAAAACTGTCCATAATATTTAAAAAAATCGATTTTTATTTTTTAAATTTAACACCCTGTATCTTGGAAACGAATCAATTTCGGACTAAGGTAAGTTGCTTTAAATCGGTTAATTTTGACCTTAGGAATTTGTGGTGAGCTCTTCAATAGACCTTTTAGAGACACACTCCATAACGCCATGTTTATTGATACGGCTACTGATAAGTAAGTCGATACGTGGAAAATCAGATTCTTCTACCTGTGAAAATATGTTCTTGTATTGTTCACGCAATAACCGTATCAAAAATCAACGTACATAATTTTGTTCACATTTAAGCTTCGAATATCCCTTTGTGCGTCGTAGACCATCATTTTGCTGGCTTTAATTAGATTTATCCAAAGTAGAAGATTAGCTTGTTTGGGACATGTACAGAGAATGGATAAGACAAGAACACCAAGAAAAATAAACTCCAGACCTGTCGAAAGGAGAGTCATAGGGAGGCCACAAGAAAGGTGGATGTCGAAGATGACGTCAAGAATAAAGGAATAAGAAGGTAGCGAAGAATCGTACCCGAGAGAGCAGCATGAAAGGCTCTGGTTAATCAAGCTAAAACACACCAGGGGTTGTAATGCCACTTGTACAAGAAGAATGAGAGTTAGAAAAACACAATTCCGAATATCTGTCAGCCTCTCCGAAGAATACATGGAGAGGAAGTAATTATCGAAAAAGAAATGATAAAGAATAGTATTAAAAATGTTAAATCGGAAAAAGCTAGCGGACCTGAAGGAATATACGCTGAAATGCCCAAATATGGATCAGAGAAACTACTAGAAAATCTCACAAATATTATCAATCAATGCATAAACGGACGTCCACAAATGATGATTGGAGACAACTGCAACAACTACAGAGGAATTTTAGTAACCAATAATCTAAGTAGATTGTGCGGTAGGATTGTTAGAAATTTCATAGAGAATGATTTTCATGAAAAAGAAGAAGAAGCGCAAAGTGGGTTTCGTGTAAGCAGATCTTGTAGTGATAATGTTTTTGTTTTAAACAAGTAATTAAGAAAAGGAGTGTCAGAAATATAGAGACTCATGTTACCTTTGTGGCCCTACAAAAAGCATATAATTTTGTTCCAGTAGAAAAAGTATGGACAGTGTTAGAGCAAACTAATATTAATTAAACACAAAATTGGAAATCGACTTTTAAAAGTACTCCTAGTAGCGAAAGGCTTAAGACATGTTGTATCTCCCCAATTCTTTCTAAAACATATATTGCAGTAGCTCTAAAAACTGGAAACGTAAAGTACAAGGCATAGGAATACAACTAAACTACCGATTCATTATATACATACTACAGTTTCCTAACGACCAAGTAATTGTAGCTAATGATAAAGAAGATGATGTATATGATGAGAAAGTTGACGGAACAATACGAAAAGTGAGGAATAGCAGTGAACGTGGACAAGACTCAGTACTTATATATTGAAACCGAATCAAATGAGTTAGAAATAGAGGATGAACAAACAATATCTCCTTGCATGTCTTAATAGTATTTTATGGAGCAGAGAGAATGTAAAATTTAATATAAATAAAACAATGGTGAAAACAAAAATGGAAAGTGTCGAAATGGATGCAATAAGAAGATTAATGTGAAGATCAATGAGAATATCTAGAACAGATCATATAAGATGACAGCACTAAAAGACAACTGATCTTGAACGACGAAAGATTACCGAAGCAGGTCCTAGAATGGCAACCAATAAAGCTCAGAAAAAGAAGTCGTTCTAAACTGGAATGGCAATAGTCAATGCAAAAAACAATGAGTCAAAAAAACCTGGCAGAAGATGATTGTCAGAATTGAAGGAGGTGGAGAAAAAGGCGTTGGACAACGCAGAAAAACGTTCTAAACCAACAAGTAGTAGCAATCTTGATTATTTAATTTAGTTTGACATGCCATATTTCTATTTATGTGTGGATTTGGGTTAAGCAAAATAAAAAATTACCCTAAGAAAATACAAAAGATGTGTTTTCAAAACAGTTTCATAGTTCCATATTCCATACATCTAAGTAGAGTAAGCAACAGGCTTTTTAGCGGAGGCAAACACACTTCTGCTATTTTATGTAATGGTCATTGTTAACAACAGCAGGACTATTTCTAAAGTACGTGATTCAGGCAGTAGGCTGTAGCTAGTTTGGCCTGCTGTATGGGTGAAACAAATTTCGCAAATTTCGGTGAATTATTGCGCCACTTAAAGTGCTGCTGTCCCCCCTTTAATACTGCTAATTTATGATGATTAAATTTCTTGATGGGTCTTTGTGGTGCATATATAGAATGTTGTTAAATGGCAAAAAACAAAAGTAGATTTTAATACTTTCTTACGCCAGATTCGAATGCTCCCCTTCAATATACTCCCCTCCCCTCGCCACACACCTTTCCATACGTTTTTTCCATTAATCGAAGCAGTGCTGCAAGTCTTCTTTGGTGAGGGCCTTTATGAGCTCTGCCGTTTTTTGATTTACCGCTTCCATCGACTCAAATCGGGTTCCTTTCATAGCAGATTTTATCTTCGGAAACAAAAACAAGTCGCACGGTGCCAAATCTGGTGAGTACGGCGGGTGTTCGAGCACTGGAGTGCACTTACTGTTATGGGCAGATGCGTTGTCCTGGTGCAAAATCCACGAGTTGTTCTTCCACAACTCGGGCCGTTTTTTACGAACTCGTTCTCGCAGTGTTGCCAAAAACTGACAAATAGTAAGTCTGGTTGACAGTCTGACCCTCTGGAACCCATTCAGTCATCACGATACCGTTAATGTCGAAAAAAACGATCAACATTAAAGTTCAAACAGTCACAGGGCGACCTGGGCGCTGGCCATCTTCAGTGGTCTCTCGGCCCTCACTAAAGCGCTTACACCACTCAAAAACACGCGCACGAGATAGAGAATTGTCCCCATAGGCCTCTTGCAGCAATTTATAGCACTCAGTCTGTTTTTCATCACACATGGTTTTCGGCACGAGAAAAAAACACGTTCGTTTCAAACAGCTACTGCACAAATACTATAATAGTGACGGAAACGTGTTTTGGGACGTGCATAGACAAGATATCTAGAAACCCAACGCACTATTCGTTTTTTACCCCACCCGTCTAAGGCGCCATCTAGGCGCGGAGTCTTGTTATTTAATAGCCAGACCTCGTATCATGTAGTTTTGATCTATATTTAATTAACCCAAGTACCCGTATAATTACGATTATGACGTTTAACTTCAATTACCGAATTTTGCATATTTTATACATCACATACATCTTTGATCAATAAATGTTTTAATAATAATTTATAATATATTTGGCATAAATGCGTCCATGATTAGCTGAGCTTTGTAGCACAGCCGAGTGAAGTGAATAATGCGGTAACTATTTTGCAATTTGGGTAATTTCAAATTTAAGTTATGTATCATAAGAGCTGTAAGAAAGCATTTAAATATTTTCAACCAAGCTGTTTAGTTCAGTTTTGAAGTTATAGCTTAAATTTTGAGTCAGAAAAGCCAAAAAACCGCAAAGTTTGTTTCATTCTTGTTTTCAATTTGCTAACAGAATAACGCACTCTTTCCATTGTATGCGATTTTTTTAAATACTTTTTCTAAGTATTTAAATTTCAAATTCGCTATCTTGGATTTTTAATCGAGAATTTTTTATCATACTTCAGCAGAAAATAAGCTGTGTGACAATTCGACTGAAATCAGAAACATTGGAAGTATTTAAAATATTCTTTGGGTTTGGAAATAAATTAAAAAACTCAATTATGTTTATTATTTAATTACACATTCGGTATACAAATTTTTATGGATCTTACGTTTTTGTTTTAATCTGTTAAAAGTCAGCTTTGTGTTCTAATTTTTTTCAACTAATAGTTTAAAATAAACCGCAAGACTTAAAGGATTTTTTAACTATTTTTATTTTCTGGTAGATATGATCTTGGGGGGCAAGGTAAGTCCAGTAATCTTAAGTAACTTCAAGTTTGTGACAAATCGATTCACAAATTACTACTACTACTATGTCGGTTTAGAACGTTTTTTTACGTTGTCCGACGCCTATTCTCCACCTCCTTCGATCCTGACAATCATCCTCTGTCAGATTTTTTTGACTCATTGATCTTTGGATTGACTGTTGCCATTCTAGGACCTGCTTTGGTAATCTTTCGTCGTTCATCCGTCGTTAAATTTTTTAATATGTATCAAAAATTGTATTGTGTGACCTTAAACACCGCAGTCTCAGTAAGACAAATCGATTTTTAAATAAGAAAGCCAGCCCGCCGTTTGCGAAAGGCCATTTTGGTTTTTTTTTTCGTATTGAAATAAAATAAATTATATTGACACCAGAACACCACACACACCTACAAAATTTTAAGTCTCTAACTCATTAAGAAATAGTTGAAAAAGGTGTCGCAAGATTTAAACCAAAATACGAAGCTTATAAGTATCGCATGTACCTACAGCTGGAATAAAACAGAAGATTTATAAAATTAATGCACTTTTGCGTGAGCCCAAACCGGTTCTCAAAGTTGTAATTCCATTCGTTTGTTGGTACTGTCAAAATAGCGTTCTTGAAGGCGTCGACTGCTTCCCCTGGCGAATGAAATCTCTAACCACACAGTCCATTCCGGATTTTCGGAAAATTAAAGAAATCGTTGGGACTTAGATCGGGACAGTATGGAGGATGGTCGAACAATTCGGCGTTTTGTTGTTAAAAATTTAATGTTTTTTGTGCTTTGTGCTTGGATCTGTTGTAGTGGATAAATGGGACTGTGACGAGGAAGTTAAAACAGTTAGAACAAGAGTGGTTATGGCTAAGACAGCATTCCGGAAGAGTGATAAAAGCATATGTCTGGCCCGTGTTGTTATATGGCACGGAAACTTGGTCAATTAAAGTGAAAACGGTGAATCGCATTAAAGCATTTGAAATGTGGACTTTACGCAGACTATTAAGAATATCATGGACAGAACATATTACAAACGAAGAAGTCCTGAGAAGAACAGGTACTGAAAGACAGCAATTGACTATGGTGAAACAAAGAAAAACATCATATCTTGACCACATCCTAACGGCTGAAAAATATGCTATTCCAACACTAATTCTACAGAAAAAAATAGAGTCGCAGAGGCCCTGGTCGAAAAATAAATTATGACTACGAAATATTAGAGACTGGAGTGGAATACCCGATGCAGCAACAATTTTCCGTCAAGCTGAAGACAACACTCTTTCATTAGTGCGATAAAGATTGGACAATTGACCCCAATGTGCAGAAAGCATATGGGACTCGAAAAAGAAAAAGTTTTAAGTCACTTGGTTTTTAAAACAAATTGTAATGTTTTTATGTCAATAAAGCATATTATCTCTCTCTAACGTGCTCCCTCAACCGGTTATATCCAGGTAGAAAACCAATCAGCAGTCCGATGTCTTTTCATGTCCGTCCCCGCAACCATTTATGTCTTGTCGCTTTTGGCGGATCTACGAATTCTTAGGCTCTGTCTGCAACCCGTTCATGTTACCCAAGAGTTTGATACTATGCACATTCATCACATTCTTTTATTTTTACTATGCGCTTGGCTGATTCGAAGTTGAAAGAAACAAAAGTGTCACACCAAAAACAAACCAAAGAACTAAAACTGCCACACACACACACACACAAATATAACGATTTAACTCCTTGTGGCAATCTGATCTGAAAGTATTATACGAAGTTGACATCAAAGACACATTTGCGTTAGAAAACTTTTCCCTTTTCAACCTCAGACTATTTGCCGTTGGGGGAAAATGTAGGTAGAAACATAAATAGGGTATATCAAAAGATTCTGTCTACAATGGAAAAAGTGAAAATTCAAAAATTGGCTCAAAAAAAAACTTTAAAGTTTAAAAAATCACGTGCTTGTAGAACTTTGGATTCGACCAAAGTGAATGTAACAAAACCTAAATGGCCGCGGTCCCGTTCTTGTTTCAGTTTAACGTTTTGTTCCCTGGTTTTGAAATGTCAAGTGCTTGTCAACTGCTGTTTTTGTTTGTTTGTGTTTTTGCCAGTTTTTACCTGCCTAGCCCGCGCAGCAATAGTGAAGGTAATTCTATTGACGATTTTTTTTTATATAACGCCAAAAATGTGTTGTTTGGGTGTATTTTGACCTATTTTAGCAATACCGTCGTGACGCCTGTGTGTGTATGTGTGTATGCTGTGCGGCGTGCGATAGCTCCTACACCCCTGAATTGATTTTCATGAAATTTTTAGGTAAAGTAGTGTACAATAATGTAAAGAGCTGATTAGATTCTGGTCAAAATCCGTTCATACTCATGATTTTTCTGTTTCATTAAATTGAAAATATGCTAACTTTTTAACGAATTTAGATGCGGCTTTCGGAATATAGTAGAAGACGTTTTTCTCAATAATTTATGTTATTCTTAAAATCAAATCAAATCAAAATATGCTTTATTGTCAAAAAAGTAGAGTTTTACAGGCAAAGCAAAAAATGGTCCTTAATTATAAATATAAGATAAACACTTACTTACAAATCTAAGTAGAGGTACGAAATAGTCATTTAAGATAATGTAGCAGTCTATAAGTATTCGCGATATATTTATTTAAATCTTTTTCCTTTGCAAATATGCTCTTTCTCCACCTATCAGTCTCTTTTACGTGGTACGTCCAATTTAGTTACATAAAAATCTAAACTATTATTGTGCTGTCACTTTTATGTGTTATCGAAATACAACGAATTTCTCTTGAGCATTAAATTAAAATATGTTAAAACATGTTAAAATATGTTAACATTTGTTAAAATATGTTAAAATATGTTAAAATATGTTAAAACGTCAAAATATGTTAAAATAAAATATGTTAAAGTTAGATATAAAACACAAGAAACAACAAACAGAACAATCTGATACATACACAAGTAAAATAAAAAATTTTAAATGTTTAAATATTATATCACTATAACTGGTCCTCGAAAAATTCATTAAGACCTATAATATGCCTTCTCCAATAGTAAATCTTTTACCTTAACCCTAAATATTTTTTGCGACTGAATGCTTTTGAGTCTATTTGGAAGCTTATTAAACATTTTAACACTGCGGTAGATTATCGAGTTTTGGGTCAATTGAGACCTAGGAATAGGCAGTATGCTGTTATATTCTTGACTTCTTGTTTGGTAGGTTTGTTTAAATGTGTGATTTTTAAATTTTTTATACATCAGCACCACTGTAACCATTCGGAGACATTTGCAAAAACTGTTTTCAAGGTTAATATAGCGTGGAGTTCTCTTGGAGTGTGCGAATGGGCTAGAAAGGTATCAGATTCATCATAGATTCATTTATTGTTGTTTTAGTTGGTTGTGAAATCAAGGTGAAATCCAATTCCTAGCAGTTCTAGAATCTCTGAGTTTGATTTACTCAAGTATTACTTAAATTTGATTTAGAAACAGTTTAAAAATAGTAAGTGGGTTAAAGCTTCCTTCAGTTGGAAAAAAGGATTGCTTGTTTTCCATGCACATAATTTTTTAAAGTTCACGAAGTACAAAAAAAATCAGTAGAAACGCTTAGGCTCTTTGAAGTTAATAGCAAAAAATAATACAATTTTAAGTTATTTTAGTAATTTTTATGCCCTGGGAAATTAGATTCCTCTTCTGGTGTCCACCTAATAGCGGAGTGCCTTATGGTGGGAATTTTATCACGTGGGAAAAAAAATATTTTTTAAAAGTATAACAAAATAATAACTAAATTGTATCCAAAAATCAAGATTTTAGACCACCTTTGATCGCTTGGTGATAAGGCACATTTTAAGTCAGCGGAGGTTTGCTTCAAATTTGAGTAAGAAAGCGTGACGTTTCTAATGTCATAAATCCAAGATGGCGGTTTTTTTTCATGTTTTTTACAAACGTTTGCTTTTACTACTACTACAATGTCGGTTTAGAACGTTTTTCTACGTTGTCCGACGTCTATTCTCCACCACCTTCGATTTGATTGTCTGTTCCCATTCCAGTTTAGGACGCCCTCTTTTTCAGCGCCCTATTGGTTGCCATTCTAGGACCTGCTTTGGTAATCTTTCGTCGTTCATCCGTTGTACATGGCCGTACCATATCAGTTCTCGATTCCAATTTTTCTCTTATATGTCTTTCTAATATGATCTGTTCTAAATATTCTCATTGATCTTCTTACTGCATCCATTTCGACACTTTCCATTTTTATTTTGTATTTTTCTTTTACGCGACAAGTCTCTATTTTATACAACAGCGAGCTTTTCACCATTGTTTCATATATGTTAAACTTTACATTCTTTTTTATCTCTCTGCTCCATAAAATACAGTTAAGACATCCAATAACCTTTTTTGCTTTTACTATTTTTTTCCAGTCCTTTACAGTCTTTTCCTGTCTTACCATTGGATGGAGATATTGTTTGTCCATTGTATAGTTAACTCACTTAATTCATTTCCAATACCTAAGTACTGCGTCTTGTCCACGTTCACTGTTAACCCCCACTTTTGGCATTTTTCTGCTAACTTTTACATCATATACTCCATGTGTTCTTTATCAATAGCTACAATTACTTGGTCGTTAGCAAACTGTAGTGCGTACATGGTAAATCGGTCGTTAAGTTGTATTCCCATACCGTGTACTTTACGTTTCCAGTTGTTTAAAGCTACTGCGATATATATTTTAAAAAGAGTTAGATAGATACATGCATCCCTGTTTTAAGCCTATCGTTATCAGGAATTCTTTTGAAAGTCGAATTAGTATTAGGTAAATTAGTTTTCTTTTTGAAGTTCAGTGTCTCTATGTAATCTTGTGTTGACTCTTTTTTAGTTTTACAAAGAACAGTCAGTAACAGCGAGCGAGTGGGTAGTGGTTTGGCGAGCACCTCCTTTACAAAGAAAGAATTTAATTCTCGAGAGTCGTTTGAAGCATTTGATTGCTTTGAAACTCTTTTAATTTTGCCTCGATGAAACTAAAACTAGTTCGTCGGCGGCGTCGCTTCGTGGGTGGTCGTATTGAAGCAGAATACTTTCTATTAACTTAAGTTTTTTATTTGTGTTCAACTCTATTAAAATAGACTAACTACAGGGTCTCTCATTGAAAAATTGCAACCCAGGACTTTTTTAGACCTGCGGTAAACTTAGAAAACACACGAGACACGTTAATTTTTTTAAATTTTGCCTTGATGAAACTAAAACTAGTTTTTCGCCGTCGGCGGTTGGTCGAGACAAGTTATTTCGCACAACACGCGACCGCTCAGAGTTTGCTATTGGACAGCGCGTGTGATGTGCATGGTCACATCGTTCAAGACCCAGAATAGCTACCCTGAGAGTCTCGATTTTTAAGAGAAGCTTTACTTTATGTGAAAACTACATCTTGATATAATAAGCAGTTTTTGGAAAGGCTGCATATTTAAAGGGGGTCTACAAATTTTTATAAGCCTCATATTTATCATTGGGAAAATAAATGAGGCACCTTCACAACTGGTTCAGTGTGAAATGGAGTTTTTCGATTTTTAAATTCCATTGAAGGAGTTTTGATAACATTTTTGCGGGTGGCTTTGAGGGATCGGGTCGTACCGAAAACATTTTCCAGCCTTTCAATTTTAAAGGCAAAAGTGATAAAGTTGTGAGAGAGAGATTTTTGAATTTCTTTTCACGGCTGTTAGGTTAAATTAATACAATTTAATTCCATTTTAAAGAAGATTTCAGCCAACCTCATATTTTACTTAACATGTTTTGTTGATGTTTCTACCATCGTGATTTATCTTTGTTCTAAATTTGAGAAAAATGTAGTATTTTTTAAGAAATTGGCATCGCAGTAGAAAACTTTTGGTGAAACGGGAAAAAAATGAAAGCAAGCGAAAAAAAAAACATGTAATTAACATAAATAAGAAGTTTTGAGGCCTTCGACGTATTTTTCTCATCTATTACTTTTTTTTGCACCACATAATTTATTTTAACTTTTTTATTGTAAATTTTGAAAACATTAAAATTTGTTTGCCCTCTAAAGGTTCCCTGAGACGGCTGACTCGTTGCTACGCCCCTGGAGCCAATGTCAATATATTACCAGTGCTGCACGTATTTACACAATAGAATACGCTATTAAAATGACACGCTGCTGCTTATAGAGAGCAAGTGACATGTGAGTAATTACGCAAATGTCAAACTGACAGTTTTGGAAATGAAATTGACATTTGAATAATGGGTTTTCTGTCATCGTAAACAACAACGTGCCATTTAAAATAAGCTCAAAGAGTAGGTTCATTTTTTTACGTCAAATCTTAATCTAGAAGCGAATAAAAGCCGCCAGATGGCGTATCTTAAGGGAATCGGGGGCAGACAGCCAGGCAGGTCCGAACGTGCGAGAGTTGCAATTTTCGATATTCCCAGAAGAAATTCGTTCGTGCATTTTATCGGGTAAAATGCAATTTATCGCAGCCAGTCGATATTTTTTATACCTATATAGCCTTTAACAAAAAGGAAACTTAGCCTTATCTACGCACGCTTTAGTTATTATTTAAAATACCTCACACGTATTGTATATTCCAAGTATTATAAGGAAGGAAATAAATGCAGACAAAATTGCAAAGGCAATCGTCTAATCTGTAAAAAAATGGTTGCGAGAAAAACTTATTTTTCAGAAATCACTGAACCAAGTTCAATGATTTACACATCCTTATGCGCGGCTGAAACAGAGCTATCCTACCAGAACATGAGAAAAAACGAGCATCTTTGAAGGGTCAAGTATAATTATGTACGCCATCTTCGATTTTAAGATGATCAAAAAAAAAGTCCTCACCCTTAATACTTGTCCAACTCCCTACCATTATAATTTTTACCTATTGTAAACTGCTTTTTAAAAGCTGATTTTGGGATATTTAATAGCTGTTCAAAGCTCCTTGGCTCCAAGAAGCTATCAAATTATTTACAAAAAACCAACCCATGTCCAAACCCCCAATTCTTGACCAACATCCTACCAAAAACTTTTACCTAGGCTATTTTTTAAAAAGCAGCATTTTATTACAGTCCATAGAAGTTGAATAGAATATGCTGATAATAGGCTAAAAAAACATATCTTTTTATTTGTTTCCATCAGTATCAGTATCGAACTGCGCACATGCAGAATTGTTATCGGTCTTCCAATATTCTACGTGAAATGGATAACTGCGGCACCCGTAGGCTATCGGCCTGTTACAAGCTATAAAACAAACCTTTAAGTTTGCAAAATTTTGTAATACGCTGAAAGATACAGGGTAATTTTTAAAAAATAATTTTTTCCGCTTATTGAATTGGCAAGTAGAAAATCAAACCACGCGTAGGTAAGTTATAGTTAAAAAAAAAATTTATGATACACCCGGAATACAGTACCAGCAAACGGTAAAAACATTAATTATAAATAAAAGCTGTCTTATGACTTTTTCTTTTTAAGTAAAGAGTTATTAACAAAATACAGTAATTTTAATTTTATAAAAAATATTTTTTACATAATGTGCGTTTTTCAAAATGGTAGACTTTTCATTTTATTCTCTAACATCTATTTAATTAGTAGATGCATGCATTTAATACTTAGGTAGGTCTTAGGTTGACGGCTCACCGGGTATAAAAAAAAATTGCAATTTAACTTACTACTTATCATTTTCTAAATAATCCAATTCTAAAAGCGTAGATAGTATATTAAAAAATATAAAGTAAAATCCTATTAATAATAATTGTTAAAAAAAAGTATGGTCATCCAACTTGATAGTTATCACTTCTTACACCTAACCTCAAACATGATGTAAATAAGTACAATTGGCATATTATGTTTCTATATTAAAATTTAAAAGTTCTAGAAATTTGAGTACACTTTTACTTAATTTATCAAATTTTTATTAAGTTAGACTTAAATAACTCTAAATAAATTAAAATTTGTACGTGAAATGATTTTTGTATTTCGTATCCCATCTAATGTACGCCCCTGTATCTTGGCCCTGCACTAGGTTCCATCGGAGCACTACTTCTAATATGGATTCCCTAGGTGTCTACTACATCTGTGCTAAATTTCATCACGGTAAGCAAAAATGCAGACAAGACTCTAAATTTCTTCTTTAGGCCCCTTTTATGCACGCGTTTTTTGTCGCTTGTCGCGGGGCGACAAAAAACGCGACGTTTTCTAAAAGCACGTTGTTAAATGTGCGCTTTTATGCATCGACGTCAATCAGCCGCTCGCCGCCTGTGTCGCGGCGTACTGAAATCCAGTCGCGTGGAATTACAAAACGCGTCGCGACAGGCGTTTTAAAAGTACATTGAATTCAATTGGTGCTTTTATGCAGCGCGTTTATTATCGTTTGTCATTGTTATTTTGAAGAGTCAGTTTGCAGAGTTGTGTTGATGTGTGAAGAAGTGCCATGGAAAATCTGGACGTTGAATTTTTTATTGACGCAGTAAAAGAAAAAACATGTTTGTGGGATTCACCATTAGAAGATTACTGGCGTCTTTTTTCAAGGGTATTTTTATATAAAATACGTAAAAACACACGGATCCATTTTTAACCACTGCCGTTGTGTAGTCCACTTGCAACAGTTGAAACTGATCAAATTTGAAAGCGGCACGCGACTAGAAACGCTTGGATATTGTTTCATAAAATAACGCCGCTTTTCTTATCGCCCCGCGACTAGCGACAAAAAACGCGTGCATAAAAGAGGCCTTAGGCCCCCAACTACTACGAGTATGTGCGTTTAGCACTTATTGACAAATTCAGTTACATTTTAAACGTTGGGACTCATATTTGAATTTATTTACAAGAAAACTAAGCAAAACATAACCTCCGTTATCACGAAATAGCTGTAAATTTAATTACTAACTTTAATAACTTGCTCAAGCAGCCGGAACCGTGTAAATTCGGCATTACTTACCACGCCGACAATAGTAGTGGTTATAATATGCTTTACTACTATTTCGCCAAATGTGCCTTTCTATTTTCATTCAAAATGTGTCGGTGAGATGGCGGAATACAGACTTGCCGAGACGATTTAACACCTATTTCAATATTAACATTGCCAAAGTACGAGTTTTAGGCTATTCATAGAGAATAGAAGATATGCAGTGAAACAAAAAAACATTTTATTTGATTCTCTTAATTATATATATATATGTATATATATATATATATATATATATATATATATATATATATATATATATATATATATATATATATATATATATATATATATATATATATATATATTATATATATATATATATATATTATATATATATATATATATATATATATATATATATTTTACTCTGCTCTGCTTATGTTTATTAGCAGAAAACGAATGATGAATGTCCAGCTCGGTTCGGCGACAGAACAGGCCAATTTTAACCCATTAAGGCCCAGAACTTTTTTTTTTTTAATTAAAGTTTTAGCAACTATTACAGTTAATAAAGTAAGAATTTTAAATTTTTATTTTGTTCTTTTTGTTTTTGATTTTTAATGATGGTCGTTAATGACTCCATAGGATCTAGAACTTTATAAATTTCAGGTAAGTTATCATTGTCAGCTGCATGTAAGTTCGAGTTTTGCACATTAACTTGTCCACCAGAGGCTTATGGACATATTTGCTGGTCTCCCAGTACATTCTTCTCCGGAGTAGGATCTAAAGGGTCACTAGTGCTGCAGAGAGTCAGCGGCTTACAAAATTATAAATCAGGTTTATTTTACTTTTTGTGAAAATTTTTCGCTGCTTGCCACTTAAAATGTTTTCGGTATTGGTTGAAAAAAAGTAGAATTTTCGATATTTTCATTCCAAGGTAAAATTTGCTATTAGGTTTCTTCTGGAGTCGTGGAATTATCAAAAAAGAACTCGGCTGCCGAATTTTGTTGTGTGGAATAAAGACCGTCCGGATCATTACATTCCACGTCTCCTGAATCATCTGCACTCTCATCAGCATCATCAGGCTGTAATATAACAATTCCATCGGGAATCTAAATTATGTATCTGCTTAATAAGTGCAGTAGCTGTAAGTATTTCTTAAAAATATCACTTAATATTTAAGTAGTTCTGGAGTCCAAGGGGTCGTTAACAACCTTCATATATTTGAAAGCCTACAATTTGTCAACTATGCAGCGAAAGTTCAAAATATTATAACCTACCTACCTTTTAAAATATGCCTTATTGTATTAATAAGTATATATTTCTGTACAGCCGGAAAATCATATAAACGCGCGCCAAGTAATCTACCTAGGTAACACTGTTAATTGTGAAATAAGTTATGATTCTTAGTTAATACAAAAGGAGGTAAGGTTTGGCAAAGAAAACTGTCGTATGTCATTAACGTCCCCATGGGTCTTAATGAGTTATGGCATGGTGGCTAAGATGCACGAGGCAATAAATGAAAAAGAGGAACACATACTTATAGCTATATATTCAGACAGTCAAAGAATCCTCATCGTCATAAAATCACCGAAAATTACAAACAGTCCGGTTAATAAATGTGCTGAGACACTTCAGAGATTGGCTAAGGATAAAACGACAACTTTATTAGAGAATGATTTTCATAAAAAAGAAGAAAAGCAAAGTGCGTTGCAAGTCATTGAAAAAAGGAGTGCCAGAAATATAGACACTCATGTTACCTTTGTCGACCTACAAGAAGCATATGATGAGAAAAATTATGGACACTGTTAGAGCAAACTAATATCAATCATACACACATAAGCAATAAAAGAACTATACAGAGTTTCAAAATCTAAAATTAAAATTGGAAATCGACTTTCAAAAGTATTCCTGGTAACGAAAGGCCTAAGACAGGGATGCTGTATCTCTCCAACTCTTTTTAAAATATATATCGCAGTCGCTCTAAAAAACTGGAAACGTAAAGTACACGGCATGGGTATTCCCATAACTAAACTACCGATTTACCATATACATACTACAGTTTGCTGACGACCAAGTACTTGTAGCTAATGATAAAAAAGAGTGGAGTCTATGATGAGAAAGTTAACGAATGAATACCGAAAGTAGGGGCTAACGGTGAACATGGACAAGACACAGTACTTATATATTGGAAACGACTACAGTGAGTTAAAACTAGACGATGGACAAACAATATCTTCATGCATGATAAAATAATAGGCCTTTAAAAGCCAGTCTTATAATTTCACTCTAAGAAGCAAATTTACTAAAGGACGTTTTTGCTTTGCAGGAAACAATGATCCAACAAAATAGGCGCAACGGGGGGGGGGGGGAATAAAAGGCTTTTAAAAGCCAGTCTTATAACTTCGATCTCAGAACCTTCTTACAGCAAAAAATTGACAGCGAATTTATTAAAGGACAGTTTTACTTTGCAGGAAACAATGGTACAAGAAAATGCGACTTTGTCAACCTTTATAAAACTCTTATAAATACAAAGCTTCTTTTTAATGATTAAAAAATGTTACTTAAGAATCATTTTCAGATGTTTTTCCTTGACTATATTATTTCTCTGATTTATTGTAGTTCTAGTGTCTATGATGTTTAATCTACGATCGAGAATGAATGCAGCGAAGTGAGTATTTGGCAGAGAATTACGTGACAAAGATCTCTCTGCTGCCTTTGTTGACTGGTAATATAAGACGCCCTTCATTTCACACAGAGTGGAGCGCGTTTCCTTTTGTACTAAGAAAGAGGATAAACGCATAGTATATTTTACAAAAATATTACCTTTACTGAAGATATTTCTAAAAAATTCGACAATCTTGGCGTGTTTTAGCGGGTTTTTACGATTTTTTACGAAGTTTACGATGACATTATGTGGAATAAAATATTAATAAATTTTTGGGTTAAGCCACAAAAGATATTTAAGATGTCTTATTTTAAAACTTATACGTTTGTGTTATAAAGAAAAGAATATACAGTGAGAACGAGCCGCTTGGATAGATAAATAATTAGAAAGCGAAACTACTGCGCATCCTCCAATAGAGGCGATGCGACAGAGCGTTGGCCGCCATTTTTTCACAGATTTTAAGTACAATCGGTTACCCCCAGAGGTCGTTATGGTAAACAAGCATATAGGGCACGTACGTCTTAAATATATCTGTACTGTTGGATTTCAAATGTGGCTTCAACGTATGGCTTGGATAAATTCAGGCTACTGATAATGAGTGCCGCGATTTCAGCGCCATCTCTTTTCTAAACATAAAACACCCATTATCATCACCCACCTTAAGACATTTGTTTAAAGAAATGCCAAGTAAGCAGCTATATCAAATCAAGGCTTTATCTTTCAAAAGTCCCAAAAACCAAAAAACTTAACTTAAATCAAAAATAAACATTTGCCTTCCTTTGGACAACGTCAAATCACAGCATTGACAAATTATCAACATCATTTGAAATTTTCTTAAAAGCGTTTGCTTTTTTAATCATACGACTGGGTTCAATTGAATCCAATATGACAAAACGCTGCTAGCAGTCATTTTCCATTAATGGTTTTAAAACACTTTAACAGTACAGTAGATATATGACGTACGTGATATAGGATCACGGAGCCTCGCAAGACTTTTCAGAATGCAGTGACCTTAATACGCTTAGTATAAGCCACCACCCTAGAGGTGGTCGTGAAAAATGATCAGTGACGCTCTATTAAATATTTATAATTGAGATCAGTAGTTCCATATGATGTTTTATTACGAGTTTAGTTCAATGTCGCCGCTTTCAAACCGTGCTTGTCAAAATTGACTTTGCCCAATCTGTAAAAAAATTGCCAATTTCAATTTCTTCCCACTTCCTCCAGTCTGTGCAATTTCGACAAGCGTTCTAATTATTTTTCCATTTATATCATTCGACATTTTGATTGACGCATGTAAAAAAAATATATTTAGGTAACATGTAAAAAATTGAATTTTTTTTTTCATTTTCAACAAAAATTTGTTTTTTCTTGTTTTATAAACTTTTGAACGAGGTACCGCAAGTAGGGTTATTCCAACTTTGGTAAACTTATTACGTCCTTGCAATTCAATTACACGTAAATTTAGTGGGAATAAGGACACTGTTGTTCTGGTAAATATACGTTTTAATCCATCGGTAACGTTTCGACAATGGTTTTTGTCTTCATCTGACCTTCAGACTAGATCGTACATTGGAACAACAAAAAACAAAAATTCAAGCGCGGACTAATTTTGCCGCCGATAATATAACCTGTCTGATAAACATAACAAAAGAAAATATAAATAATTAGCAAATTAATGTTGGGTTTCGTTTTTAATTTTGTGGCGTTTGTTTTCCTGATGTGCTTAAATTTTTGTTTTTTGTTGTTCCAATGTACGATCTAGTCTGAAGGTCAGATGAAGACAAAAACCATTGTCGAAACGTTACCGATGGATTAAAACGTATAAATATACGTTCGTATATTTATACGTATTCTGGTAAATATCAGAACAACAGTGTCCTTATTCCCACTAAATTTACGTGTAAGTTATTCCAACTGAAAATTAAAAGTTGTATGTAAGTGGACCCCTTTAAGGGGGTCTATCCAAAAAAAATTGCAGCATTGGCCCTAACTATGTCGCTCATATAGGCTTCTGATAAAATCTATTTGTGTTCGAAAGAGCCAACAGAAAAGTGAAACACACTCTTTGGGAAGCGTGTTCCACCACAAATTCTTTGTGGTTCTACGCTGCTTTGCGTTTCCTTGGCTCATCGAGTCGGAGTGTGAACCACTTTATTGCACAGGGTTACGAAATTTCATATAATTACGAAGAATTTTTCTTTCAAATATTTGTAGTTGTTCTACATTCGCATTTGTGTCGGTGATTCGCACCTATATGTCACACACAAAAAATCTAAATTAAAGCTTCGTAATTACAGATATACAATGAAAATTTATCGAAAGCAAACTAAAAATAAAAATAACTCTTTAATTTTTTTTACATTAAATAAGACCTAAATGACGGAATGATAAAGTACTTAATATATTACATTTCTTTTATTCATAAAGCACAGACGTAAATTAGGTCATTTTTAAACTAAGGGTAAAAAAAGTTGCTTTTAATTGCATATTATTAAACACCAAGTTGGCACCCAAGTATTAATTGTTTCGAATAAATTAGGAGCCTTTTAAGAAGGATGTTTATTTCAGTTTGGCGTGACAAAAGACAAGTAGGTTAGGTATGTATAATCTGTGGCCAAATTTACAGGGTGCTTAATTGATTGATTTAATTTTGGTAAAGAATAATCCATGACGGCTCTGACACCTTCCTAGCTAGCCTATTAGCACAGTGTGCCTGAACGAAGCGTAGGTTACATAAAAATGGTTCCAAAAACTAATTGCACATTTTGAATATGGACTCTTTCCTGACTTCAGAGCGATATTCATATAAATC
Source organism: Aspidapion aeneum (assembly GCA_963576565.1). Taxonomy (NCBI): domain Eukaryota; kingdom Metazoa; phylum Arthropoda; class Insecta; order Coleoptera; family Brentidae; genus Aspidapion; species Aspidapion aeneum. Next base: position 89,222,899 of record OY755042.1, on the reverse strand, counting down.
CTAGCTGATCCTCTTCTCGAAATTTTATCAATTTTTTGCCATTTTTCTAGTTAGTCTAAGCGCTAGCTCCTGTCACGTGTGACCTAATATGTGCGCTCAGTTTGACTGCGGGGCATTGTTAAGCACCCATAGTTGTATAAAAAAAGTTTCGTCACGTGGTCGAACTCATGGTTGTTTGGCCGGCATCTTTGAAAATGGCCGCCAAATTGATAGATTTTTTTGTTTAAGCGTATCTCTCTACCCAGAAATTTTTACAAAATTGTATATTTTAGCTGGCTTGTACAGCTTACCATCAAAGCTAGGATGTCAAGAAGCGAAATTAAAAGTACTATAAAACATTAATTTTACCGTTTTTCGCTAGGATGCATCGTTTCGCTGCAAATTCACTTTTTCTATAATATTGTGAACAGGTTCAGAAACCACCCTCTGTGAAGCTGCCCCAGGGTTTCGTGAAAAACCGAGCGAATATTGTCCTAATTTTCCCTGGTAGCTGTTACAATAATCTCAACCTCGTTTAGAACGTAAGCGTTTTAGCGTAATAGCTTTTATCACAACCCTTTTATTGATGGAAATTAAACACTTTCTTTAAAGCAAGTAGTTATATATTGTGAAAATAAAATATCGGTACATTTCCCAAAGTATTGCATGTTGTCATATTTATCTAATTCGCATAAAGATTAAATTCATAACATTAAAATAATCATTTTCATTAACAACCTTCGATTCAGAGTCTTTTAAGTTAAGTCAGTTAATTTAATAGCAAACGTCCTTATTAACAAAAGCTTTTATTGTAAAGCAAAATATATGTCGATTAACTCTGTGATTTTATTTTAATATTTTCTTTTTACCTATAACTATTTTACACCAATAACTTTTATTAGGTATACTCGTACCTAGTTATTTAATACGGCCCTCTAATAGCATCTGTTCATGCCTACTTAAAGCCTCTTATCGTTTGATTTGAGATGTGCCACCACAGTCTAATTTATGGCCATTGAAAGAGTTAAATATTTAGTTATTTAATAAATTTATTTTACTTTTGCCTATAAACAGAAGTTTTTTTATTTGCAAGAACAAAACAATAACGCGATCTCATCTCGGCAATCAACTTATTTGATCACGTACTACTCAAATGACAACAGTTAAGATTTTATTTATTGCCATTTCAAAAAAATATAATATTTGTACTAGTGCTTCTGTGCTAAAAGGTAAGCCAAGCTAAAACCAAAATTTTGCACCCTACAATCATGTTTTGGGTTTACAATTACCTCAACAGGTAAACAATTTTTTAAATAAATTTCATCTGAAATTTCATTCCTTAAATTGAAATTCTACTTACATCCGTTAACTTTATTTATAAAATGTCAAAACCTTATTTGCTCCTTCTCAACTCTCGTGGTTTTCCTGCAATAAAGTGGTTGGAGGGAATCTGCACATCCATCTTCCATATCCCACTGCAACATTTGATGACGTCTCGTTCTAACCATATTCCAACACGGTTGTAATTAAATAAAACTTTTTCTTTTGTATTCACTTGATATTTTTTTATTTCCACTTCACTTATACTTTTTGAATTATATATATTTTTTATTGCACTTTATCTAACCTCTGTTGTTAATTTTGAGTAACTTAGCACTCGCGCTCTTTAAAATTTCTCATTTTAAACTTAAAACTAAAGGTTGTTTAATACATTTATTTAGCTTACAACAATTACTGTTATATAACTGCTACAATATTTCCCAAACTAAAACCAAATATTATTACATTTTGAATATTTAGCTCCTTAAATTAGTTTACAAGATGTCAAAATCAATCAACTTTCCCAACAATTAGGAAATCCAAGAAAAATGTAATAGCACATTTAATCCTCTAGGTTTTAGTTTTTAGTTGCTTAGATAAGTTTATCAAATATCAATTGATATAAAATAGTAAAAATTAAACCTGATTTTATAACATGACAGCAATTAGTATTAACGCAACATGTATTACTTTCTGCACACTAGTTTGAGTATTAAAATAAAAAATAAATTATCCCAATCTATAAATTTGACGCACTACAAATTATTTTCTTCAATACGTGTTTCAATTTTCAATAACATAAACAATATCACCCTGGCTCGGCCTTGTCTAGCTACCAACACTGCATCTAGCCATCTTCACTAATGTCGCAGATCTTTTTCTTTTCGTCGAGACGCTTTGACCCAATTAATTTGTTTTCCTGGTTTCAAATTTCAAGTCGTATGTCATCTATTATGTTGTGGACCAGTCAGATGTTTTGGTTTACTTACTTTTCTACTAACGACTAGTAAAAGAAAAGTGAAGGCACAATGGGTAGAGACAAGAAGGAACTCTCTTTCTTTCTTTTACGCACATTTTATTTGAACTCTATTGCTACAAAGGCATTTTGTCGACTACTCGCACTTTTCTGACTGTGCAGAAATCTTGCAGCGCGCCACTGAATTACCATGCAACAACATTTATCTAACTCCTTACACTCTTAGAGAACTCTTGTTTTTTTTTAAAAACTGCATTTTGATTTGAACATCAAAATGTTGTGTCGTTGCACATTTTCAATTTCAAAACTGCTTCTACTGCTTCATTGGATGTCTTCCACAATTTCTCCGTGACTCTCTTTGTCACAGTAGCTAACCATCTACTAGCTACCACATCACTGTAACTGACCCTCTATCAGCTACCAAATCACCGTAATTGACCCTCTGTCAGCTACCTCAAAACTCAAATGATCCCGGGTCATTAAAATTGCTCTCTTTTGGCAACAGCTCCTTTATTATCAGCTCAACCAACGTCTCACATCACCTCTCGTACTGCATCTCCACAGTATCTAACTCTTTGGTCAAACTCGATAATTCCTCTGTATTGTCAAAGTTATCCAAACTCAACTTTGTCAATATCTAAACTCACCATCCAATTTGCATTTAGATCACATCTATTTTTTATTTAGTCGGTTTAGAACGTTTTTCTACGTTGTCCGACGCCTATTCTCCACCTCCTTCGATCCTGACAATCATCTTCTGTCAGACTCATTGATCTTTGGATTGACTGTTGCCATTCTAGTTTAGGACGCCCTCTTTTTCTGCGCCCTATTGGTTGCCATTCTAGGACCTGCTTTGGTAATCTTTCGTCGTGCATCCGTTGTACATGGCCGTACCATATCAGTTGTCTTTTAGTGATGTCATCCGTTATGCTCCCTTCGATTCCCATTCTTTCTTTTATGATCTCATTTCTTCTGTGATCTATTCTAGATATTCTCATTGATCTTCTTATTGCATCCATTTCGACACTTTCCATTTTTGTTTTGTATTTTTCTGTTACGCGACAAGTCTCTATTCCATACAACAGCGTGCTTTTCACCGTTGTTTCATATATGTTAAATTTTACATTCTTTTTATCTCTCTGCTCCATAAAATACTGTTAAGACATCCAATAACCTTTTTTGCTTTTACTATTCCTTTTTCCATTTCTTTACAGTCTGTTCCTGTCTTATCAAATGTGACACCCAAGTATACATACTCATTGCATGGAGATATTACTTGTCCATTGTCTAGTTCTAACTCACTGGATTCGTTTCCAATACATAAGTACTGTGTCTTGTCCACGTTCACTGTTAATCCCCACTTTTGGTATTCTTCCATTAACTTTCTCATCATATACTCCATGTCCTCTTTATCATTAGCTACAATTACTTGGTCGTCAGCAAACTGTAGTGTGTATATGGTAAATCGGTCGTTAAGTTGTATTCCCATGCCGTGCACTTTCCGTTTCCAGTTTTTTAGAGCTACTGCGATATATATTTTAAAAAGAGTTGGAGAAATACAACATCCCTGTCTTAAGCCTTTTGTTACCAGGAATTCTTTTGAAAGTCGATTTCCAATTTTAATTTTAGATTTTGACCCTTTGTATAGTTATTTTATTGCTTTTATGTATGTATGATTGATATTAGTCTGCTCTAGCACTGTCCATAGTTTTTTTACTGGAACGGTATCATATGCTCTTTGTAGGTCCACAAAGGTAACATGAGTCTCTATATTTCTGGCGCTCCTTTTCTCAATTACTTGTTTAAGACAAAAAACATCATTAAACCCACTTTGCTCTTCTTCTTCTTCTTGTTCATGAAAATCCTTCTCTATTAGATCTCTAAGAATCCTACCGTACAATCTACTGAGAGTACTAGTTACTGAAATTCCTCTGTAATTGTTGCAATCCAGCTTGTTTCCTTTTTTATGTATTGAGGATATGAATGCAATTTTCCAATCATCAGGTACTGGATGTCCGTTTATGCATTGATTGATAATATATGTGAGATTTTCGATTAGTTTCTCTGATCCATATTTGAGCATTTCAGCATATATTCCTCCAGGTCCGCTAGCTTTTCCGGATTTAAGCTTTTTAATACTATTTTTTATCATTTCTTTTTCGATGATTACTTCCTCTCCGTGTACTGTACTCTATTCCTCGGAGAGGCTGCCAGATATTCGGGTCTCGTTTCCTGCAGCAGTCCCTTGTAGTGTTCTGTCCATTGTTCTGGTTTGATGATCTGGATGTTTACTTTTTCTTTTGTTGGGTTTTTTACTGTAGAAATGAATTTCCATACTTCAGAACTCTGCCTACCTCCTACGTGTGTATTGATATCGTGGCATTTGCGCTCGAACAGTTAATTTTTTTCTGTGCGTATCAAATTTCTCAGCTGTCTTTTGGTTTCCCTGTAGATTTCTAGGTCTCTTTGTTCTTTAGTACTGAGCCATTTCAAGTATGTGCGTTTTTTCTCTTTGACCATTTCCTGTATTTTTTCCGTCCACCACATCTTCCTGCTATTTCTATTATCTTGGTATCCCACAGCTTCGATGCTTGCTTCTTTCAAGCTTTTTATTATGTTTGTATATATCTCTTCAAATGAGTGTTCTGTTTTTATTAATTTTTTATCTAATCGGTTCTGATACAATCTTTGAGTACTTTCGATTTCTAGACTTCTAAAGTTGTGTTTTTGATTGTCTTCGATGCATTCTAGGTTTTCATTTTCTTCAATACTTTCGTCCTTATGTGTTTTTCTGAAAGGGAATAATATTTTTGCTTTTACCAGATGGTGGTCAGATCCACAGGTAATACCACGAAGTGCTCGCACATCATACCACTTTAATTGCGAGTGTTGTCCACCTATAGCATAGTCAATGATTGATTTAAGATTTCTTGTTGGCTAAATCCAGGTATATCGATAAATATCCTTATGCCTAAAAAAACCATTATTTATTTTTAGGTTGTGGGTTTCACACAATTGCATCAGTCTCAAGCCATTATCATTTGTTACTTCTTCTCCAAATGGTCCTATCACTTTGCTCTGGGTTTGTCTACCAGTTCGGCTATTAAAATCGCCAAGCATAATTATTTCTCTGGTATTACCGATTTTGGTGATAGTCTCATCAAGTTGGTCAAAGAACAGTTGTTTAGATCACATCTAAATTCTATAATTGTGCGTAAACTTCTTTTCTGATGCCTCTTCTATTTCTTCTAATTTATATATACTTGGTATGCTTCTTTCTCTGCTTCTCTATTTTTTTTAACGTTAAAATATATAATAATAACTTAAACTAAAATGCCCACCAAAATTTCTTCACCATTGTCTGCATCTTATTAACAGGCAAAATCCCATCAAAACCGTTTGCAATATCACTGTAGTACATATACGTTACATTTTATGCAACTAACTCTATTGTCGATTTTTAATCAATTTGTTGTTTAGATATTTAAGAATCTCAGTAATTTCTTCAGAACACAGTCGACAAATTTCTGCTCCTCTCTGGCAGTTTTCTTCTCTTTGCTCTGCCTCAATAACTCTGGGATAAGCCATGTTGCACAAGACTCTTGCCACAAGCAATCCTGTAGGATTATTCAGAACCATTTGCTGGGTATCAACTTTGGATATTTGGCGAACGGTAGCTGAACAAAGTGCATGAATATGCAGCGGTATAATTAAATCTTCCTTTAAGTACACAGTAAACCTCTTTCTTTTTTTTTACTGATACAACTTGCTCTGAAGATGGCCATCTTGCCAGGCCTTCACGTCTCTGGGCTTCTCCAAAACCCTATCGCTCATCTCCGAAAAATTTTCGATTTTTCTGACCGAAGAGTTTCTGCTCTCGGAAGCTACAGTCTTCCTTTCCTCTGTCGTTTGGGTCGAGAATCAATCCTACAGTTGGTAAGATACTTAAGACCGGATGCCGCCAGTTCAGTGTAGAAGTTCTCAGTAACAGGACTTACAGGAGGACTTAAGATTATTTCTTCTTTCCTGGGACAAAGTAAATTTCGTCAACTCTTTTTAAACTTCCACTATTTTTCTTGTCAAATTTTCAATCAGAACGCTTGCATATCTTATTGCACACACTATCGGAACTTCTTTTCTCTTCAAATAGGGGTGTTTCTCTCTCAAAAGCGTACATCAAATTATTTCCCTAGTCTATCTTTACTTCATACTTGTGCAAAAAATTCTAACCCTATCGCAGCTCTAAAACTATGTGCACATTTTAAGAAAATTTGATGGAGCACTTCTAAATATTTAAAAAAAACATAACTGAATAAAATACTTGTTCCAATGTAGGTATCGTGTTTCTATGGATGTCGAAGAATCGATGTTAACTAGTATATATTTTTTTTTGGGTGAACCCCTTTGCTCTATGGGTTTTTATCGGGGATAATGGGGCGCTACTATCTACTCGAGCTCTATATACACGTCTTTTTACTTGTACGTTTACCATATTAAACGGGGTTCCTTCTGACGTGCACGCAAATATCCCTACCCTTTCGGTCTTTACTCCCATCTCGCTTCTTCGACAGCAGAGCCCCTGCGTTCCTGGTCCGCTGCTTTGCAGTTTCTTGAATTTGACGCTCTATTTCTATTTTTCTCTAAGGTTGTCTTCCAGAATGGAACCATATGACT